>JAYMFT010255538.1:0-10841 GCA_038088735.1 Panulirus argus
GTCTGTGGGGCCTGGATGTGGAAAGGGAGCTGTGGTTTCAGCGCATTACACATGACAGCTAGAGACTGAGTGTGAGCAAATGTGGCCATTTCATCTGTGTCCTGGCACTACCTTGCTGGCACGGGGTTAGCAATGCTAATTCCCGTGAGGCGGGGTGGCATCAGGAGTGGATGGGGGGTGAGCAAGTGTGAATATGTATATGTGTATACATGTATATGCATGTGTATGTGTATGTATGTATATATGTATATGTTGGTATGTATAATATGTACTGTGCATATATGCGCATGTATGTATATATGTGTGTATGTGGGGGGATGGGTCTTTCTTCATCTATTTCCTGGCACTACCTCACTGACACAGGAAAGAGTGATCAAGTATAATAATAATAATATATACATATTCATTCATTTTATATATATATATATATATATATATATATATATATATATATATATATATATATATAAAGCTCCTACGGAAGAAACTAACTTTACACCTTACTTATTCCATCATATCTATTTCATACTATACAACAAAACACATTCATTTTGAACAGGCACCGATTTATGTAATAAACACAAAATACCTGCGGAGTGTGGATGATTGCTGTTCATGACCTTCAGCCCGAGGTGCAAGCTGAGACTCATGTGATGTGGACCGCCCTAATGGTTGCATGGGATTTAGGAGGTAAGCCTGATATTTCTTTCCAGGTGGTGGAGTTGTTGGAAACTTTTTATCACCTTTAAAAAAAAAATACATCAAATGAAAAAAATACATATTCTCAAAATAAAAAAAAAAAATTTAAAACTTAGCAAAATTTTTGAGCAACTGTGTAAAATAGGCCCAAGGGCCTAGCCATTTATTATCTACCATCTATCTACCTAACACCACCACACCTCCCATCACTCACAAAGAACAGCAAATCAATCAATGAGCCCTGTATCCACTGAGACTGAACCACACAAGAGGATGGTAAAGAAGTTAGATCTTCAAGCAGGAACAACAAGGAGACCCTTCAATGGACAGAAAATTATCTTACTGGAAGGGAACAAATGAAATAGGACAGGTGAACCTTTTCAATATGAATTGGTGTCACTTGTGGCAAGTGATAGGGCTGAGTCTTGGAACCAATGTTCTTAGTCAATGAAAATGACTTGCTAGAAGGTTTGGACTCATTCCTGAATATGTTTACAGATGATTTCAACAATATGAGGAAAGTAGAATGAGAAAATTTTTAAACTGAAAGGTTATAATGACAGATTATGTCAAATGTATCATAAATCATAGATCAAAGAACTATTAAATAAATGTGATTAAATTAATACCCACAGTTATTTTCCTTATAAGCTTATTTATTTTCATGAAAATCTACTTATATCAAGCATTAAAAACTGACTAACAATGAACTAAAAGATGGGAAAGACTATCATTCACTAATTCATTAGACATCTTTTGCCTAACCTAGTTCTCAAGCAAAATCTCTTCCACACACAGGTCACAGCAACCACATTAACAATCCCCTTATACACTTCCCCATTCTATCCTCCCATCTTCACTAACTTTACTTGCTTTACACTTTTATATCTGCAGAAAACAGCATAAAGAAAAATGAAAAATCTTCACTTACCTGACGACTTGCCTTTGGGGATTATATTTGGTGTTGGAGGAGGCGTGTAGCGCTTCTCTGAGAATATGGAACTGCTACTAGGAAGGGTGAGGTTAGAGGCTGCATGGAAAGGTCCACCAGGACTCTGTGGAGGAACTGAAGATAGGGGAGGAGGAGGTGAAGAAGGAGTGGAGGAATCATCACTGCTACGCTGACTGATTGGTGCACCTCTGCCACTAGTTCGACTTCCATCACCACTCCAAGCTCCTCCACTTGTACTCCCACTGGTAACACTACCACCATCCCCATCAGAAGACGATACAGAGGAGCGGCATTCCCGTTGTGTCCGATGGCTAGGACGAGGAGATGGTGGACAGGATCTTTCCCAAGAATCCCAGTAAAGGGGTAATTCTGAACTACCCCATTCTCCACCTTGGCCCTGCATTTGTATCTCTACAAAATCAAAATAAATTGCTATTTTAGTAAAGCCTGAAATTAACATGGCTAACAGAATAATTAAATCTAATCCATATCAAACAGCAACTAAGACTTCACAATATGATTCAGACGACCCCCATATCTTTCCCATTACTTAACTCAGTAAAAATATTGTCTATATATCTTTTTACTTTCCAAAATCCACACAGTTCTTCACCTAAATAAGGCTAAGAATTAATTTAAGGAGATAATTCACAATCCTCTGAAATTCACACCGTCATTTACTCCTCTTACCTTGAAACATAAAAGTCATTGCCTTCAACCAATCTTCAATCACCTAACCACTTTTTCACACTCACATAAACTTCCCAAAAAAAGTCAGCTGCAACTAAATCTTAAATCTTCACCATCTCGCTTATTCATTTTCCAAAGCTCCTTAACACTTGCTTAACCTTCACTCTTCACCATTCCAACCACACGTACATTCACTCTGTTCTTTTTATGAGTACATTACTTCTCTTCTCACTACTTAGTACTGTAGTATCCATAGTATCTTCCTCTTTCCTGTTACAGTGGGTAAGGGGGCCAAGATCCTAAGCACACTGAGGAGTTTGTGGCAAAGCATAAGGGCAAAGATGGATGTGTCTGATGGTGCAGTAGTCCCAGCAGTAGTCCCAGTGTTGTATGGAAGTAAGGCATTGGCCCTTGATAAAAAGGTACAGAAGAAGGAAGATATGTTGGAAATGAAATATCTGAGGACAATTTTTGGTGTCCAGAGTGTTGATAGAATAAGAAATGATAGGAGCAAGAGGAGTGTGGCTGTAAGAAGAGCATGTATGAAAGAAATGAAAGAAGGGTGCAACAATGGTTTAAGCATATGGAGAGGATGAACTAAAAGCTGAAAAGGGAAAAGCTGACAAAGAGAATATAAGTCAGAAGTGGAGAGAATAAGAAGTGGGAGACTGAAAACATGGAAGGATGATGCGAAAGATGCTTTGTTTTATCGGGGCCTGAACATGCAGCAGGGTGCGACCATGCATGAGACATGGCGAATTACAGCAATGTGGTATACAGTGGTCGTGTGCTGTCAATAGGCTGAACCAGATCATATAAAACAGTCAGGGGAAACCACGGAAATGTCTATGGAGCTTGGATGTGGATAGGGGACTCTTGTTTTGGTGCATTATACTTGATAGCTGGAGAGTGAATGTAATCAAATGAATCGGTTCTTCGTCTGCTCCTAGCACTACCCTACTATGCAGGAAACTAGAAACGAGTATAAAAAAATATATGTATTCAGTGTAACAAAAAAATATACTGTAACACAGAATAAGTACACAAAATCTGAGTGATGGCAAAAGAAAAAACAGAAGATACACCTTTCAACCTCAACTAAACATCAACAGAAGTAACCAAAGAATCCAGTATAATCAAAATCACTCATGATTCTGGCAGACAAAATTCTATGACATCATTACTTTACTAAAGATATGCTAAAAAAAATAGACAAAATACTTGACTGATGGACAATACCCTCTTCCTGTATACCCACATCATGTTGCATGTGCACATGAAATAACAAAGAACAAAATAAGTTTCATGCTAAATGTATTATATGTAAATTTTCATTCTTTCTAGTGCCTAAACTTAAACTATTAAGTAACCACTACACATACACTACTGATTTCCCATACCTGTATATCGTTTGAGGTTGTGCATGGCTCGAGCCAGCTTGTGGGCTTCACTCCGATCTGCTCCATAATCACTGAGGATGTTCCGTAATTCATTTTCCCTTTTTTCCAGCAATGCTTCAAGTGTTGCAACTCGTTGGCCTAAACCCTGAAATAAAAAAATCAATACAGTACACAATAACATGCATGAAAAAAGCAATAACATTTTGCATGTCAGCTAGAGAGCAGATGTGAGCAAATGAGGCCATGTTTCGTCTATTCTTAGCACTACCCCATTAAAGTAGGAAACTGCAAACAAGTCTTTATCTTCACCTTTCTAAGTACCTTTTTACTTTATGTTTTTATTACATATTTTCTAAATCACACCAACAGAGAATTGTATATTGATGTTTGGTTAAGCAGTTTCTGGTATAGTCCATACAAAAGAGTCAGAGTGAGAAACATTTTGGTCTGGAACAAACACCCCTTATAACATAGGTTTCAATGGCTCACTAAATGGATCACCAAAACAACAGATCTCCAGGAACATAACTCTATCACTTTGTGGGGGCCCTTGGTACTCTTCTTATGCTTCATGAACTTTGCTTTGAACCATCAGTAGGATGTCAGTGGGTGCCATGAACCAAAAAATACCAGCAATATCACAGTAGGATAAATCAAAGATGACATAAAAAACAATAAATAGCTTTCCAAACAAATTAGAAGCTTATGACTGATATAATTCATCAACAAATGCAAAAATAAAACTCACAGAAAAGTTACCACTTACATAAATAGAATCCTTGCTAAGTCCAACAACCTGCAGCCACTGCTTGAGAGAGGGGTAAAGCTGCAGCTCCAGAGGCAGTGGTACACCCGTTGGCAAGTGCCTCTTGGTTACCAGCTGATGACTGAACAGCTTCACCAACTTTCCCTGTTTCCAAGAATATCAAACTGTAAATACATGACGAAGTCAAGCACCTATATATTTCAAAAATAAATACTCAGTACATTGTACAAACAACTACCATACAGTACTCACTTCAGGAAATGATACAACTACAAATTGCAATGGATTCCTAACTGACACAGCTATGGCTTCACAGGATTACAAAAATAGCTCACCTTTCCTTAACCACCAAGCAACAGATTTATTCATATCTGATTCATACCTTTGTTGTTCAATAACACTGTATAGTAAATGCATGGAAATAGTTCATTTTCATGTAACTAAGGGCATCATGTTAACTTTCATGACCAAGATACAATGTGATTATGCAAAACAAAAGCAGTTTGTTTCAAACAAGGCAAATAGATAACTATTTAATAATGCTAATAACTATGCAATGATTAAAAAAAAATATACATATAAATATAAAGTACTAGTACTACACACAATCAACTTACAAAAACACCTGGTGGCAACCATTTCCCTGGATGAATGACTGGAGGCCAGAAGTTCCACTCCAGCAAACATATCCCCACTTCCCCATGCAATTCATCCTACATACACAGTCACTACCAGAGCCATGTGCATTCACCCATTATCCAACTAGAGAAAAATTCACAGCTTTCTTATATTCAAAACAACACTTACAACTGAGCTACTGAAATCAGTATACATACTGTTGGTGAAAGAAATCTCTATGTTCTTTAAAAGCAAACAAAATCACAACCCACTGGAACACATTCTGGATGAATTACGGCATGTCTGTAACCACTTCTCTTTTCTCAAGAGAAATGCAATACTATTTTGCATAAAGCTCAATGAATTTCAAATAACACATACTATTATCATTTTCAAGACATAAGTTTATTCATAATGTCTCGTTATATTTTTCAAGTATTTAATGGTTAATAGTCCATACAAAGCAGCAACTAGATAATGCTTTACTTTTGACACACCGCCTTATCATCTGCAGCAGCCTAAAGAATGTCTGATAAATTGATTGCAATTCGGGTAGATAATAGACCAAGTCCTGGGAAGTGTGTTTGGGATAAAAAATTTTCATGTTACAATAATAAATACCAAAAGACAATACTTACTATAAAAGAGTACGAAGATCAGGGAATATGTGAGGTTAACTGATATAAAACTTTGTTAAAACATTCCTAAAACTCGAAAGAACCTATAAAAATCTCACCCAATTTTCCCTTACAGCTGAAACTTAAAGAATGCTCAGTATGACAGTCAAAATATACCAATACTGCCTTCCTGTTGTTAAATGGTGAATAATGTTCACTAGGACTGTTTGCATTTGTACAGACAAGCTTGCATGGATGCACACACAGTCCCAAACATATGAGCACATGAATGTACGCATGAGGCACAATCATCACAGTATCTCAAATAATGTATAAATTAAGTAAACATCATCTGCTAAAGGAAATTAGATATGCTTCTCACGAGTTCTGCCGATTCATAATTAGTTCACAGAATTTTCCATTATCTATTTAACGTCACATTTTTCCTGAACTTTAAAGCCCCTATTACTATCGACATTTATCATCACAGGATAGAAAAGATTCATTCCAAATGTGCTCCCATGACATTCTACACTTACTACAGTAGCATGCCTTAAGCAAACATTACTAGTAGCTTTTCCACAATGTATATATAATGGGGTATGGCACTCAAAAAGTTGGAACAAGCTTTTCAAGCATTACAGCTGCCATTCTTTATTGTTATCCAATATTTTCAACCATTATTTTTCAAGTATTCCTCTTTGATGTACATCCCATCCCTTCAGATGGAAGCAGTATAAAATTTCCCTCTCCTTTGAGGCCCTACCCACTCTGAGTAAATCCTTGATCGAGTAAATCTTACTGTATACTGCCTCTAGCACTCTACATTAACTATATTATTAAATGTAAATTGTGCACTGTCACACTTCATTCAAATCCATAAAGAAATAGCAATATGAAGCTTAAGTACTACTTTACCACGTATTCCATTTCTATGCAACATAAACACAGTCACTATGCATAACCACAGGGTTTAGAGCATACACGGAAGGTGAGGAATGAGCAAGATAAAGGAGAGTAACTAGCAAGCTAGCCCGACACACAAGAGCGTAAGGTGGGTGTGTCTGAACGAGGAAGACCCGCATATTGCTCAGATCACTGAGAGAAGTGAGGTGGGAGTGCATGAACAAGGAAGACCTGCAGGTAGACCAGATACACTCAGGGGAGTAAGGTGGGTGTGTCTGGGAGAGGAAAACTTGCAGGCTGACCATGCACACACTGGGGAGTTAGGCAAGGTGTGTTGGGGTAAGACCTGCAGGTTGTCCAGACACACACAGAGGTGATGTGGATGTGTCTAACAGAGGAAGGCCCATGGATTGCCCAGACACATACAGGGGAGTGATGTGGGTGTCTGGATGAGTAAGACCTGCGGCTTACCCAGACAAAAATACACACACAGGGAAGAGAGGTGGGTGTGTCAAGAAGATGGGTCATGGGTTGCCCAGACATACACACGCACATAGAGTAGTGAGAAGGGTGTGTCTGGATGAGGAAGACCTCGCGGTGTCCCAGGAGCACACAGAGAAGTGAGGTGGGTGTGTCTAATAAAGGAACATTAGCGGGTTGCCCACCTCAAGCGTGCGGATCTCCTGTTGGGTGAGCTGGGCGCTGGTGGCACACTGGGACCGAAGTCGCTCAAGGTGCTCTGCCTGCGAGGCGATGAACTGGTGGTGGGTCTCGCACGTCTCCAGTGCCCTCTGTATCATCTCCTGCACGCCCACATCGCCTCCCACGCCCACCTGCTGCTGATCTTGCCCGTCTCGCTCTCCCTGCAGATCCCCAACCACCACCAGCTTACCTCCACCGCCGCCGCCCCACGACATGGTCTAGCTTACTATCTGTATATAGACACTGTACACAAGACCAGGCGCCGTAGCCCGCGCGTTCCCTTCATGCTTGGTCGCCGCTGCGTCGCGCTGAGCTACAACCTTACATTGAACAGATAAGAGAGCGCCACACACTGGCCGCCATCATGGATACCCAGCAAACATTTCTCACTCACTCTGCTGCGTTCTAAACCTCTCTGTTTTGATTAAGAAAAACGCTCAAATACGCAATTCTACACATAACTACTACAGTTTGATGATCTTAACTGAATGAAAATTATTATATGTTTACTTATAATGGACAAATATCCATGTGCTTTTAATGTTAGAACGCATATTACAGAAAAGAAAACATATCCGTTATAATAACAATATTTTATCATATGGTGTTAAAGCCTTCTTAATAAATGGTATTCGCATTTCAAAATTAATTTTTATATAAATTTTTACATTTGTTATAAATCATCAGAGGAATCACCAAGATAATTATCAATGAATAAAATAACCGAGTGCAAGAAAACGGTAACTTAAGGCTGCGTGTTGCTAGGACCCTTGTGGATAAGGAAAGGACTGAGGATTTTTTCCTTGGGTGAGATATTTAGGGGATGATCTGATCGTTCTAGTCTTTCTCTTGCTACTTAGTGATGGCATAAGCAATTAGATCATATCAAGTGTTGTGTCAGATGTTTACTTAATGTAAAAAAACGACATCGGTGTCCTGCTCCTGCAGACATCACACTTATCAGTGTTTTATAGTAAGGCACAAAGTCGTATAACCTCAGTATATATATATATATATATATATATATATATATATATATATATATTCCTGTATGCATTAGATTTGTATGAGTTGAAGAACAAATATACGTGTGTTGGTACTTAAACTGTGGGATTATTGGTAACGAACATGGGTCATTGTGGTACTCGAGGCTGGAGCAGATTTCATGAGTTGTTCTTTTTTCATGTTATTTCTGTTGATCTTGTGTTATTTCACACTCATGGCACACTGGGTTTCTCTTCCATTACTGCTAACACATGGCACGCTGTCAGTGTGTCTCTTTCGTTATTAGTAACACATGGCACGGTGTCAGTGTATTCCATTATTACGAACACGTCACGCTATCAGTGTTGCTCTTCCTATATTACCAGCGTGTGGGATGATATTAGCGTTGCTCTACCTTTACTGCCAGCATGTGATATACTGTTGCTATTATGCCTTTACTACTAGCATGTGGTATATCAGTGTTACTTGTCTATTACTATCCACACAGAAATTTAATGTTACACTTACTGATATCAGAATTTCCTGATTCCCAGCTTTTTACGAACATTCTTATGTGTACGTAGATATCAACCATAGATTTCATAAGACGAGTCAGGAGAACCCTCATGCGTTTTTAGTCTAGTCGCACTGTAACACATACATAAGAACAATAATGATAGCTTTGGGTTTAAGATTGATATTCTACACATGGCTAGCGTAGAACATACATTGTAGTGAATTGTATTAAATACGTCCCTGTAGCTAAACAAGATGCTGTATATATAAATTAAAACTGTTAAAAAGTGCCCACTGACAGGGCTAGGTCATTTTATGATGTTAGTTAGGTGATTTATCACAGTAGTTCAGAACATCAACTATTTTTTTTTATTAAAGCCGGAATTATATTGGCTAATCTTTATTCTTTGGATGCTACATTAGTTATGAAGAATTCATAGAAGGTACGGATAAACTGATAAAGGCATTGCATTTGTTTTTCTCCTTGGTTGTATACCTTTAATAATTGATGGTTTTGGATTTTTTTTTTTTAAGATATGCACTTGTCAGAGAACTACCCTCCAATCTGTTCTATCTGACTATATAGTTATTTTCTTCAGACAGGTTGCCATTTTACGCTCACCATTTTATGCTTTAGTGAGGCACCATCAAGAACAGATGACTGAGTCTTAGAGAAAAAAAATCCTTGCTTGGCTCTGTGCTCTGTGGCCTTCCTTTGGAGAGGATTCCCAGCTTCCCACTTCCACCTCTCTTAGTCTCCTTTTATGACACATAAGGAATACATGGCCGTCTTTTCCTTCCTGTTCCCAGGGATTATTATTATTATATTTAGTGGTAGTAGTAACATTATTGTTAGTAACAGTAGTTTTATCATGACTATCATTGTTGATATATATTATTACAGTAATTTTGATGAGTACTTTTATGTTTACAGCTCGAAGAACTTTCAGCATGACAAGTATCACCGAGGAAAGCTCCAACAAGGCTTTTGGAGGATGGCAGAAGGTCTTCTCCCATGAAAGGTTTGTTTGAATTCTTTATGAGGTGCAGAATTATCTTTTGTAGGCACAGATAGTATGGTATGTTTGAATTACTTTTTACAGTATAATTTCAACTGATTCATATTATCTTTATTTACATGAGAGTTTTTGTGCTTATATTTAACTGAATTGTGAGTAGAAGCCCCTGGCTCACTGAGAAGATCATGAGGTTATGTAGCACTAAGAATAACAAATAAGTGTTGCTGGACTTTTCCTCCTTGAGGTTATGCCATGGCTAGGAAGTATAATCATCATTTAATAAAAGGGTACAGAGAAGTCTATCATGTCCATGTCCCAGTCCATGGAGCTACAGGATCCCTTGGAAAAGGGATTCTGGGGTAACACCAGGACACTTTTTGAAAGAGTTCCTGGGTTATCATTATCATATAAATATGTATAGTTATAGATATATAGAGACTGAGTGTGAGCAAATGTGGCCTTTTTACGTCTGCTTCCTGGTGCGACCTCGCTTATGCAAGTGATGGTGATGCTGTTTCCTGTGGGGCAAAATGGCACCAGGAAGTAGCATCACCACCCCTCGTGCCAGTGAAGTAGCGCCAGGAGACAAATGAAACGGCCACATTTGCTCACACTCAGTCTCTAGCTGTCATATGTAATGCACTGAAACCACAGCTCCCTTTTCACATCCAGACCCCACAGACCTTTCCGTGGTTTATCCCAGACGCTTCACATGCCCTGGTGCAGTCCATTGACAGCACGTCGACCCTGGTATACCACATCGTTCCATTTCACTCTATTCTGGGCACGCCTTTCACCCTCCTGCATATTCAGGCCCCAACCACTCAAAATCCCTTTCACTCCATCCTTCCACCTCCAGTTTGGTCACCCACTTCTCCTTGTTCCCTCCACCTTCAAACATATATCTTCTTTGTCAACCTTTCCTCACTCATATGTTCCATATGTCCAAACCATTTCAACACACCCTTTTCT
>JAYMFT010255548.1:0-10841 GCA_038088735.1 Panulirus argus
GTCTGTGAGGCCTGGATGTGGATAGGGAGCTGTGGTTTCAGTGCATTACACATGACAGCTAGAGACTGAGTGTGAGCTAATGTGGTCATTTCGTCTGTCTCCTGACACTACCTCGCTGGCACAGGGGGTGGCGATGCTATTTCCTGTGGAGCAGGGTGGCATCAGGAATGGATGGGGGCGAGCAAGTGTGAATATATACATGTGTATATGTAAGTGTATGTGTATGTATGAATAAATGTATATGTGGTATGTATATATATGTACTGTGCATATATGTTCATGTATGTATATATGTGTGTATGTGGGGGGATGGGTCTTTGTTCGTCTGTTTCCTGGCGCTACCTCGCTGACATGGGACACAGCGATCAAGTATAATAAATAAATACAAATATACACATACATATTCATACTTATTCGCTGTCATCCATTTCCTTATGTCTATTAATAAAGTATTCAAGATTATACATAGTAAAACATTACTTGTTAGAGGCCAATAATCCCTGTGGAATTCTGAAAAATGGGTAGAAATACTTTGGGATGACATTGTACAAAAAAATATAACATAGAAATTCAAATTTTCTCATGAATTCTTAAATTCTTTGAAGAAAAATCTATAAAGTTTGTATCATTTAAAGGTTTCATAGTACTAACTTAGCCTTTGAGTTAAGAAAGTTCACTCTCTTAAAATATAGATTTCTGTCTCTTACTGACTAAACTGGAGATCACTATGGCAACTGGCTGGCTTATCACAACCCTACTTCTTCGACAGTCATAACACTTCTAAGCTTTGTCTCTTTGGTTAGCGTCACTATACTTCAAAGGACCACAAGCACTTGAAGAGGATAGTAAGCTGCAAACCTGCAAATGGCTGTCCAGTGTAGTAACACAAATTATGTTAAGTAAACAAATAAATTTAAATTTTAATTATTACCAATGCAATACTGCAAACAGATATCTCAGGCTAGGCTTAGACACCATCCAAAGTATGGCAGAGAACCTTATACTCTAAATCTTTCCATCACAACTTCTATTTGTCTATTATCATTACTCCATTCCTAATATAATAGGGTGAATCAGGAACATCCTTTTATCTCCTCTATACAGAGTTTTATCTTATGGAATCTATACTCATCATGACTTATTCAATGAAATGTAAAAACAGTGACAATTCACATTCAGCAAATTCATATTTAAGATGTATAAGAAGTTTACTCTGGATTACGTGCCATGCTGACCTATCTGTTGTTACCAATCATAACACTTTCTGTTCTATGTTTGTCAATCATTCTTTATTTACATATTCACTTTTGTATTAGTGTCATTTGGAATTGTTCCCGGCATTTCCTTCAGCAGTTTTAAGCTCTGGTGAATGTGTTGCAAGGCCACAGACGAGTCTGTGAGACCTGGCTGTGAATGGAGGGTGCTCTGGTTTTGGCACACTGAATGTGACAGCTGGAGGACAGGTGTGAGCAAGTGAAGCCATTTCTTCTGTATCTGATGCTACCTCACTGACATGGAAAATGGCGAACAAGTATGTGAAGGGAATCTGTCAATTTCATATTCACAGTTGATAAGTTATTTTGGAATTAGGTGGGGTTGATAGTCAATATGAAGTAAGCCATGTGAAAAAGGGGTAATGATTCAGAAAGTTTGGGAACCAATAGTTTAACTGATACAGATGAAAAATGTATGAGTAAAGGGAAGGTATGAAGGAGATATAAAAAATTAAGTACAATCAAGAACGAGAATGAAAAAGTGCAAGAGAACACTGCCGTTCAGATGATAAATAAATGAATTAAGAATTAAGAATTGAGAAAAACATCTTAAGCATTGAAGGGCAAAGTTTAATCTTAAGCAGTTGTGCACTGAAGGTAACATCATTTAAAAGGCTAAATTACAAGAGTAAAGCAATCACCTTATTCCACATAACCTGTGTGAGATTACAATTGAGGGTGGCTAACAAGAGGATGGGTGAGGACAGGTGATACCGGGAAGAGATGTGTTGACCCATCAAAGAACGGCATGATACAAGCCAATTAAGTAACTGGTTAAGGGTTTGTTTCCATTCCGGCTGACCAGATAAAGTCACAAGAGAAGGAAGGAGGAGACGGTCACGAAGTGTAGGTGTCTCAGCCAAGATTTCCATGTCATTTGTAGCCCAGAGTCCTGACCATACTACAAGTCCCATTACCAGTAAGTCCAAGTAAAAGGTGACTCTTTGTTGTTGTTCATGCACAGCTACAATATTGTCTCCAGGTTTCTTTTTCATATGATCTCTAAGCCTCCCCAGAAGTTGCAAGAGCCAGGTCGTGCTCTCTTTCACTCGACAGCGAGTTAAAAGTGTATTTGACATTACATGAAGAAGATGTGACCGGTTACCTGGCAAAGAGGCTGCAGAGTCAACCAAATCATTTAACCAAGGTAGAGCCAACTCTCCAGGGTCCTTCTCTGCGACATGACAGCGTAAAACTGCTGCACGATACAGTCGTTCATCAGTAACCTCCCACCACAGTGATGGTGAGGTCAGACGTTCTATGTGCTTCTGAGGAAGATCTGCCACACATGCCTTGTATGTTACATACAGAACCTCGTTTGTTGGATCTATGTGTTCATTCAGATTCTCTATTGCATTGCTCAGAATATTTCTGTTCGTATCAAAAATAAAGTCTGCAGTAAGGTTTGGTTTTAGGGACTCAAGAAGTGCCTTCATGTGCATAGTATCTTGTAAGTGCTGGTTGAAGACATATGCCAAGAAAGGCTGCAAGACAGTAGGTGGTAAACCACGACCAAGATGATCCAATAATCCAAATAGTACAACTTCATCCTCTCGTGTTAGCCCATTAGATGGAGCAGGAATAAGCCATTTTTTAATTAAAGTACTTGCTGATGCTGACTTGTTACACTGACGAGATGTGATTCTGAAGATGCTGTGACGTATTCTTCTAGTCCAATCATAATTACAAGTTTCCTGTGCTAATGTCAATACCTTCTCCAGAAAATTCCAGTCTAAGGCAGGATATGGTCGTGGGAGAGTCTGACCAAGTGCCTCAAGCATTAAAACAGAGCTCCTCAGTAATCTTTGCATCTCACGAGCATCTTCACAGCGGTCCATTAATCTAGGAAATTCCAAAAGGAAATTTACTAATGCTTTCAAAACTGATGTATCCTTAAAGAAGCTGTAGGATGGTGGTTCTGGCTGGCCATCACTGCTTTTGATTCCTCTGCGTTTACCTTCTTGAATTGCTGTTAGGTAAATACCTTTTGGAAGAGCTGCAACTTCACGTGATACTAGTGATTTTATAAAGCTTTCCACAAGCTCAAAATGAGATTCTGGACAGCCTCTTACTAATTTAACCCATCCTACAGCAGGTACATAGTTCAGCACATCCTCAGGCTTACGAGCAGCCTCAAAAGGTGTGGCTGCCATACTTGCTGGTAACTGGTGACCTTTTCTTGCATAATCAGGCAGCATTCTTAGGGTGTAACTATCATACTGGAACTTCTCAAGGGAGCTGTAAGCAGCTTTAACCACTGAAACACTACGGTGAGATGCTGCCCAGTTCCACAAGATACTGAGGGAATCAGATGTGAAGGTTTCATACTCAGTACTTGCTACATGGAGCTCTGGCACTAATCCAAGAAGTAAGCATAGCTTCTCTGTAACCCCCGGCCTCTTATCTCTCACTAATTTGGGAGCAATGACACGCCAAGTAGTGCGCAGATCTATAACTTGGTTTGCGCACAAATCATGAATACCATCTAAAGCTATTAAGGTTTGTGCTGTTCCATCTTCACCACGACACTCATTGAGGAATCCAGATAGAAGGGGTAAAAGCTCTGCACCATGCTGAGAAGGCCTGCCAAAGAAAAACAATACTGTAAATCTTGGAAATATTCTACCCATTTCATTAATATGTAAGCATATATGTACTTACAGTGTGTGTGTGTGTGTGTGTGTGTGTGTTCACATATGTATGTACTATTGCCTCCAATAAAAATGACCCATCCTTGACGATTCCCTCCGTGGCCAGGAGTTTCCTTTCTGCGTGGCAGGTTACACGGGGTAGGAGGGGTAGGGGAAGAAGAGAGTCAGTGGTTGTGGTGTCATTAAGAATACGGACTGGCTGTTACTGACGGGTAATTATGATAATGATGGACGTAATAGTTACTGTTCTGTAGTAATAAATCAAACAATGTGAAACATATTATTGAAAAAGTTACATATGAATTAGCTTGCCATGACATGACTGTCATAATTCGTGAGTTTGGTCAACTACTGTTACCAACATTGTTTATCAGTGACAGACACTGTGCTTGTTACAGTTCCTGGCTCTTACTATTCGTATTTAAATACACTATTGCATTTCTTTTCTGTGTGTATGTATGTTATGATGATAACCAGTCAAATAATATTGGATATGGCAGTGTATCTGCATCAGTTGGTGGGTGATAGCCGTTTGTTGTTTAGTAAGTCACGAATTATGACAGTGCATGTCATGGCGAGCTAATTCATATCTAACTTTTCAATAATACGTCTCAAAACCACATTGTTTCATTCATTACTACACAACAGTTACTATTACGTCCATTATTATCATAATTACCTGTCAGTAACAGCCAGTCCACTGAGAGTGTGGTGGGAGTAAAAGGGGGGGGGATAGGCACCGGTATTCGATCTTACAAAGGGGATGGTCTTGGGTGTCATAGAGTGCATCCTATATCTCGTCAATGGCACATTTTTGTGCATTTCACTATAGGATAAAGTGGATTTGTTTTGCAATGGGGAATTTATTCTGGAAGTTTGGCAGTGTTTTTCAGAATCACCCTGTATAGTATATTTACATATATGTGCATTAATACTGTAATACCGCCATGATTGTAGGATCGCTGCCCCATCCACACAACTCGAATCGTTTCTCAGTGGTTCCATGAGCATCGTGACCAGATTGAGCTCCTGGACTGGCCGAGCGAGGCCTATGACCTGAATCCCATCGAATCCGTTTGGGGCAACATGGTTAACTCGTGGGAGGAAGAGCAGGAGAGGAACCGGCAACTACTCCATCAACATGCCATGCGGGAATGGGAGAGGCTCAGAGGAAAACCTGATTTAATCTACAAAATGGTGCCCTCAATGCCCCGTCGGATAGAAGAGGTAATTCATAGGGAGGGACATTGGACTAGTTACTAATGTTCTTTGTTATTATAAGAATTTTCATTTCACAGCTTCCTTATGAAATTCAAATAAGTAAAGAGTTATTTGATATTGTGTTTACTTATCCTGCATGATACTGCACTGCACAAAACTATACACAAATACCATCAGCACATGTTAGCTAAAGATGTTAAGGTGATATTAAAGGTGATTTTGGTATTTTCACCTCTGACCAACAGAATCATGGTAAATTCAACAGTACTGCATAACTGGAACAATGTTTGCCTCCCAGAAAATAAACTGTCCGTATGGGTTATACTTCCTTACCATTATTCATTATTATAAAATAGCTAAAATAGAAACTGAGTTATGTTCAACTCAAATATGTGTCAAGTGGCAGAAACCTTAATTACATTAAGCACTGTTCAGTACTTGAGATGTTTGTTGGCTTCACAGTCTTATTTCCCAAAATTTCCCAACCAGAAATTGCCCAAGCCCTGAACTCGATCGTCAGTGTGTCTACAAAGGGGGCCTAAGGGTATAAGTTATGAAGGGGAAAAACTAATGCAGGGAAAGAAAAGGTAGAGGAAATGAGAGAGGGAAGTGGGTGAGAAATAAATGATAGAAAAGAGCGGATGGAAAATTAAGAAAAAAGGGAGTGAGGGATGACAAACATGACATGGAGGTTAAGAGAAATAAGGGCAAAAAGGAATATATGGAGAAATCAGTAACCCTCAGTTATTTATAATACAATAGATATTGCATCCTCTATTAGTTAAAACTATATGACAATAAGGAAAGATCTGGAGACCTATTAAATTATTAAAATTATTGAAATGTTGGTCCTACTATAGTATGCAGTCTACCACGGTAACAAACACTATAGCATGCGGTCTACCTCATTTACTACCTAACCTAACCTATAGGTAGTAAATGAGGTAGACCGCATGCTATAGTGCTTGATACCATGGTAGACTGCATACTATAGTAGTAACCCGCATACTACAGTAGCACCAAATACTTCCCATGTATTCCCTGCATGTTGCAAAAGGTGACTAAAAGGGGAGGGAGCAAGGGGCTGGAAACCCTTCCCTCCTGTTTTTACTTTTCCAAAAGAAGGAACAGAGAAGGAGGTCAAGTGAGGATTTTCTCTCTAAAGCTCAGTCCTCTGTTCTTAATGCTACCGCGTTAATGCGGGAAATGGTTAATATGTATGAACAAAAATATATATGTGTTATGTGTTAGGGCTGTTAAGTTAGCCAGAATCCTTCTGTACCAAAGAAGCTTTTCTCCAATTACTCTAGCTTCAAAAAGTTTCGCTAAATTTCCACACTTAATACCTTCACTCTTCCAAGAATTTACGATCAGCATATATATTTACAGTCCCCTCACACAATAACCTTGTTCCTAGCTTCCAAGGGCATCAACAATGAGCACTTGTGTGCATATCCTAACACCTCCCATTATGTATTTCTGGTTACTTTTGTGTACAATACAAGCATCACATATGTTTTTTAACTTTCACTCTACCTTCCTTCTCTCTTTACTTGATCTCATCAAATACTTGATTTCATTTTCCAGTCTCGCTCCCTAATATTCAGAGATATTTAAGCTTCATTTGCATCTTTAACATTCCATTTACTTCTTGCATTAATTACCTGATTCTGATGATTAGCATATTAAACTCATTACTGATCATATTCCCAGATAAAATTACATGGACAAGAACTGTAAATTTTAAGTGCAGTGATCATCTCACTATGAACAAAACAAGCATCACTTACTTTGCCTTACAAACACTTGCCACCACAAAGGCACGGGCAATCTGGATTTCACTGGTATTGATGGACTTGTCATGGATCAGTTGAGAAAGGTAAGAATAGGTCCTCGGTTCTACAGTCCAGAGGTCAAACACTAGACGCAAAACCAGTGGCCGCAGTGATCCCGATGACCAAAAAGCAAGGAGTGTCTTCAGCACCAGAGCGACGCACAGCTGATGGGGTCAAAACACAGGATATTTACCCATCCACAGCTTTAAGCTGTTATGATATCACTTGTAGTCTACAGCATTATTACAAATTCCGCATTTTACAATGACTGTATTGTACAAAACTTCTCAGGAGTAATGTATACAC
Organism: Panulirus argus; assembly: GCA_038088735.1. Lineage (NCBI taxonomy): Eukaryota > Metazoa > Arthropoda > Malacostraca > Decapoda > Palinuridae > Panulirus > Panulirus argus. The sequence goes on from JAYMFT010255548.1 coordinate 7,288, forward strand.
ACCTATCTATCTATCTATATCTCCATAACTAGTGAACTCTATTGTTGCTTCTTAGCCTTTAGTGCCTCACCCTTAACAGGCCACTGGCAGGGGGTAACTCTAGCACAGTGTTTCCATAGGCTCTTACTTAATGTTCCTACTGACTACTCTCTAATGCTCCTATCTACTACTTCTACCCAATGTTTTTTCCCAAATGCTCCTGCCTAATCATTCCTACCTGCTACTTGTATCTACTGCCCCTACTATTTTGCTAATAGGCAGGGCTAGCCCAGAGTGCTCACCACTGGAAATCTAAAGAGTTTTGAAGAATGAGCTGTGTTTGTTAAGTGTTGTCAAGTGTGATGTACGAGAAGGAGAGATTGTACGTTTGTGGATAAAATGCCCGTAGTCCATGTGTGAGTGAGGCAGAAAGAAAAGACAGCTACATGGGTTAGAGGAGTGCAACTTGACAACCACTGAAGTGCTGGCCTTATAAGCAGCTGTCGCTAACCCTCCTGATAACCAGGCGGCTAGTATTACTAATATACTGTACCTCCCTGGTCGTTGGGTGCCTACCAACTACGACCTATATGCCTACCAACTATGACCTATACACACCAAAATTGTCATACCTAAGATAGGGTTAGAAAATTAAAGTTTCTTTTACTGATCTGTATCTTTTATTTGATATGATGGCAGTTATGAGTAATCTTGTGCTTTATTAGAAATTAATGACAAGGAATATATTGCAAAAAAACTTCTCAGCAGTTATATGTACACTGCACTTACTAAAACCACAGTTATGTAACTTTTATATCAACTCTTATCACTCATATGCAATACTTCTACATCAACAACTAATTACTAAATACTATCTACAAATACTCTCTCCTAATTCATTTACATTTATATAATCACCTAAGACTTGATCTGTACCTAAAAATTATAGACAGTATGTACATATCAGGTTAATCATCACAAACTGAATCACTGACTTCTTGAAAACACCAAAAAATTCTACCTTATTGACAGCCAGGGAAGGAAGGGTGTAGAGAATGGTGAGGCGCGTTGTGGGATCAGTTTCACGTCCGAGACGGTATAGCAACATAGGAAACACCTCGAGAGATAATATCTTCTTCTTCATCACTTCACGCTCTAGAACCTAAAATTTCAGCAGAATGATGGTAATGCTGATCAATCAAGTACAGTGAAATATGCATCCATACAGGCATACAAAACATTCTTAAAATCTTAACAGGATCCCACAAGGAAAAAAGTATTAGTTTTAAGTTTCCCTGGAGAAAAAATTTGCAGCCATCAATCTTACACCATAGCCATATTTTCATTACCAAAAATACATTAAACTTTTTTAAGGAAGGTGAGATAACACTGGCAACTGCATACCTTGATCAAGGCAATCTCATACATGTTACATATATATCCAGCCTACTCCAGGTACTCACATATCAGCCAGTCCCAAGGGGAAAATAAACATCTGGGTTGACTGCAGGCTGACTGGCAACTGAATATGTGCAATTTTCCAGATGAATTTATCAAAACTGTAAACTATGAAATCAATAAACAGTTGAATCTCTTTAAATGTAACTGAATAGCATTAGTGACTAGCCCTCTGCTGCAAAGAACTCCATTCACACACTAAATATTGTCCAATCTAACAATAACAACATCAAAAACATCACACAGAAATACCTAATGCAATGTTTCCTTTATGGCTATTCCACTGTAATAGCTACTGATGAAGCAACTTCCACCTCCAAACCTATTAACAGTGGTGTTCCTCTGAGTTCTGTCCTATTGCCCTCTCTCTCTCTTCTCTCAATAAATGATTTCTCATCTACTTCTAACCCCATTCATTCTTATGCTGATGAATCCACATTACATACTTCAACCCACTTTTCTTCCCATCCTCCCTCTAATGCTCGTTCTTTTCTATACTTACCATATTTCTTCAATCAGTTCAAACCTGCACAGTATCTCAGACTGGAGATGAAGTTACCTTATTGATTCTAATTTTGCTAAAATACAATTTCTGCCTATTTCTTTAAGAATCATTCATTTTCCTCAGTTCAATTTCAGAATAGTAAGAGTCATCCCTATAATACTATAAACATGTTCGGTTTAACTATACCCTCCACTATGTCATGGAAACCCCACATAATCAGCATCATAAAGTCTGCTTCCCAAAAGATGGGAGTGTTGTATGAGTACCATAATTATTTTTCTTATGAACAACTATTTCAAATCTGCAGGGGTTTTATTCACCTAAATATGGAATAATGCTTGGATATCTGAGGTGGCTCATCCTCCACCCATCTAATACCTAGAGTGGAATCAATGTCTTCTACCTCATTAATTTCTCTAGCTGCACCTCTCTTTAACTTTCTCTTTCTATATAGTGTGATGTAACAGCTCTCTCTCTATATTTTACAGCTATCATTTTGAACAATGTTCTCATGACTTGTTTGCATGTATCTCTAACCCAAAGGGTTGGGCATGTGGCATGCATCTGACTGCTGATTCCCACAGCTTCCATGAAAAGACCAGCTATGCATGGATGGCTATTATGACACCTCCTTCCTTTGGGCAGCTAAGCTGTGGAATTTTCTTCTATTTATCTTTCTCTCTTTATATAGCCTTTCTTCCCAAAAGAGGCAGATCCACAATCACCTTCAGAGTCCTGATTATCATCATTTTTCTATTTTTCTTTCACTTTTGTTTTGCCTGTGCCATATCAGTCCACACACACACACACACACTAGCTTACAAGGGGACCTAAACAGACTGCTAAGTTAAGTCTCACACATGTTTAATGAAATTAAACTAAAGTAAATGAAATGAGGATAGAGCAAAGTGAAAGAAGGCTTTAATGAGATGAACTTCTAGATTCTGTGTGTGAAAGGGACTTGGAAGCTAACATCATCCTAACCTGTCATCAAGTCCCACATTAAGAAAAAAATTATGGAGACAAACTATCTGCTGGCACATAATAGAATAGTTATAAGTATATGGATAAGATGTTTAGCAAGCTGTTCATATCTGACTTAAGCCCAAATCTACGATATGCTTCTCAAGTTTAGTCACTGCACCTAGAGTTGCACCTGGTACTCTACTTCTTTGAAGAAACATAATTTCTATAAAGGAGAGAACTCCCCTTCTTCTAGAACCATATTGCATGAGCACTCTGCTCACTAAACACTAACCAAGCTTAATCAATCAGAACCAAACAAGGTAGAAACTTTGACTATGTCTAACAGCAGGTGGAGCAACCTTGGAGACTAAATCAGTGTCATTACTCAGCATGAACACCATTCTGGTTCCCACCTCCTGTGCATTTCCTCTGTATGTGGCCTATAAACTTAAAGCCTCCTAGAAGAGTAGAAAACCAACCCAGATACAAGGAACAACACTAATGGTGGAGGGGGATTGGAGGAAATGGCATGTAGTAAGAGATGTGTCAACACTCATACTTAAAGTTTTTTTTTTATTATTATTATTATTATACTTGATCGCTGTTTCCCGCGTCAGCGAGGTAGCGCTAGGAAACAGACGAAGAA
>JAYMFT010255559.1:0-10841 GCA_038088735.1 Panulirus argus
TCCATTTCTCTCTATATATATATATATATATATATATATATATATATATATATGTGTGTGTGTGTGTGATTCAAAAGATACAAACTTTACATTTCATCTCCATAATCTCTCCCGAGTTTTCAAAAACTAAGGTAGCCAAACTTACAACACTTTCACTAATATATTGTAAATTTAATCTTTCCCACTAAAAGCTGATCCTTTTATATGTTTTCATCCTAACAATCTACTAATAAATAATCTTTTCATACATTTGAATTATGTTAATTAAGCAATTCAACCACCTCACATCATCCTATTACAAACCTTATCCTGATAATCTTTTCGTTTTTTCATTTTCTGCTTTGGCAATTCCATTTACAAAGAGAACTTTTTCACTTTCCTTTCCCCTTACCAATCTTAATATTAACATTCTATTTCAGGAATTATCTATTACCATTCATCAAGAATATCTCAAGTTCAGGATAAAAAAAAAAGTCATCCCTTAACTTTACCTAAATCTCAAAGGATAAAATATCCATTTTAAAAGTTACCTTTATAGAGGCCAAAGAAACTTTCATTGCGAACTGTTTTTAAAGCACAATCCCAGGTTCCTTTGTAGAGTGGCTTTTGACCTGGCTCTGGTGTGGGTTGAGTTTGAAGTCGAACCTGTACACAAAGAAAAAAAATCTAAGTTATAAAAATGATTCACGTTCAAATAAAATTATTTTTATTTATTCTCTAACTTGCTGTTATTTTCCTGACAAAACATATGCACTACAGATACTTTGTGCTAACATCATTATCATTCAAAAAAACAATAGTGTTGCATGATGCAAGTTATTATAAAACATTCATAAAAAGACAGGGACTCATTACAATGGAAATGTAAGATCTGGCTGAACTTCTGCCTTACAACATGCCCTTTTGATTTTCGAATTACCAATACAACACTCATAATTTTCTAGTGTTTACTCTTATATGCTCTACTACAATGCTGCTATCAGTTACTAATTAAACACAGAAAAACAGTGGCTAACTGAAAAGTAAAGTACAGCCACCACAACTTCCAACTGCGTGTGGGATAGTGAGCATTGACATTCCTTTCTTCACGTGTGGTGTGAACCCAAAGAGAATCGACTTGCAACTGTGAAGCTTTCATTTCAAGCCACTTCGAAGCTTTCATTGTCCTAAATTTTGCTTACTATATTGAGGTCGTTACTATACAGTCGCCCCAACGTTTCACTATATATGTGGTGTTAACTCTGTTTTCGAGAAACTAACAACTAGTTATTGTAATGTCACTCGTTCCTTTCCGAGGCATGTGAACCCGACAGCATCAACGCGTGAGCTCGAAGCCAAAAACTGGGTAAAAAATATGCGTTCTCCGACTGTGGTATCGTTGTTAACCTTGACCCAAGTGGGAAATAATTGAAATCCATAAATGGAAGTGGCTAATGATGAATGATGATACCCACTACTTGATAATGATTTAACTGCCAGAGGTGGAAACTCCATGGGTGTTGTTTGTGACTGGGGTGAGGGAGGTGGGAAGGAAAATCCTTACATGGAGCAGCGGAATGGATGCATTTGCCAAAAATTGTATTAAGAAAACAGGACGTCATTCTTTCTACAGCACTTCAATAGTTTCTCCTAACTACCCCACATACACGTCCCAATTTTCTCCACTGGCTTATTTGTTCGAATGCAATTGGGGTAGTGATATTTCTTTATAAATTTCTTTCTACAGACAGGTCCCACTAAAGTCTTACCGTAACATGTAATTACTGTATACATATATAAAGGCACTTATTTAACATACAATACATATAACACCACAAAAAAATCCTACAGTAATAATGACTGCTACACGTATGGATGAATGTCTTACGTGGTTACACACTCCGCTTAGATGTTATATTCATTTAACAAACGTCATTGGTTTCTAGTAATTCTAGGGATTCAATAAGTAATATAAGACGTCGGGGGAAAATGAGGCCAGTGGTAGGCTTTTACATGGCGTGTGTCGCGAGTGTGGTTCTGGGGTGGTGGTGATTCCTGAATCTTTCATTCTATCTCGGAGTAGTTATGATTCATCCATGTACATGGAGCTTGGCATCAGTCGATAAGATTACAAGGAACTCTTTGTATTATTTCGCCTGGGAGATCAGCTTTGAAATAACTTACCAAATATACCCAATATTAATAACTAATAATAGCTGGGTACATGACACCCATATTACCAGATGATCATATTTTCCTTGGGCGATACCAATTTATAATCTCCTATTAAACCATGCATATCATTAAAATCCTCAGATGAGCTCGTATATAAATCACGTTTCTTAACACACATCGGCAAAACAAATCGTACGTACTGTCCAAAGCTAACAAGGACCCACAGGTAATATATTTCTACATGAAACAGCGGACAGGATGCCATAACCTGCTACTGCTTTATCTGAACCAAACCACCAGTACAACGTAGTAACTACATTTCCCATAGTAATTATTGTTTACTCACCACATCACCTGTGTTGTATCGACCCCAAACCTTCTCTTGAAATCACATATTATGCACACCGCCACCCTATAGCTAACACCACAATTTTCTTACTTGCTGTAAAACTGTGAAACATTACTTGGAACAATTAACGTGCTGCAAAATTATACTTACAAATGCTCGACAGTTTCCTGGGTAATTATACTGAGAATAAAGACGTTAAGTAACCATTCAAATACATCCTTTCCCTGCTAAACAGGTCGCAAAAGAGCCACCCCTCAAGGCAAACCCAGCAAGTGTAAAAGTCTCCACCCTGTGTGTGTGTGTGTGAGACTTAATGGTCATGGTTCAGTTACCCAAAAAGTTCTTTTCATGCGTCATATTAACGTGATGGCGTGAGCGCAAATACTTGTGACTGTAAAATGTTTGTTGGATGTGTTATACCGTCCTCCCACTGGAACCATCCGAGAATTTACGTCAAAGACGTCTGAAACTTTTCATTGCGAATATATAGATAAGTCTGGGCAGATATCTTTAATGGCTGACTGGAATCTAGACATAATATAGCATAACCATGACTAAAATATCTAGAGTTTGTGTCCGTGTCCTCCCAACACGTGTTTCCCAAAAGTAACCAAATGAAATCACGTGTCTGTGATGGTCCTGTCTGTGTTAGACGATATATGGACCAATCAAAGTATACATACGAAAGTCTAATGATAACAATTGTCTATTCCACCAGTACTGGTCACTTTCTGATGTTTTCTCGGTAGGATTTTATCAACACCCTCACATTCCACAACAAAATCATATTGTTTATACCTGTTCCCGTAATCAGGGGACCCATAGAGGGTATACATCGTACGCGGGCCCGGGGGTCCAAAAGGGGGCCCGGGAATTTCCTGGGATCTCAGAAAATGCAGAAAATAAACAGACGCTCCATTTCACCCGTCTCTCTCATCTTCCATACCCTTTTTTTGGCCTTACATCTCATGGCATAAAACCGTAGTGGGTCAAAACAGGTTAACTAACAGAGAAAGGAAGGAAAGGGGGCCCGAAAGAAACTTTGTAGCCTCTGATTAAATTCCTCTCAAGAGGCCCAGCCCTGTCTCGTCTTCCCGCAATCAATCAACTACATAAGCCAAGCTAGAAAACAATTCATAATATGCATAATAATGAACAGGGGAATGCTAGATAAACTTTGAAGGCTAAAAGTGAAAATCTGGGTCGGAAAGAAATAAATACTTTTGGGAACCAACGCAAGATGTCCGTCCTGTCCGGTGTGACTAGTCTCGCCTTGTTTCTTCCACCCCAAACCTGACGTGTCTTCTCACCTCACGCCACACACCAACTCACATGTACATTTTTACTAATTTACTAAAGATTCGGCATCTGGTTATGACGACGTTCCTGTGCATTTAAAAATTGCTTGCACTCATATACTTATCCCCATTTTGACCCATATCATTAACACATTATTTTACATATCTTTAAGGAGTTTTTCAACATGTCACACTAGAGCTTTTGAACAATCTAGTCCCAGCTTTTCCTGAGGTATTTCATAAATGATGCTGGCTTTGCAGGAGAGAAAAAAAAAAAAGCCAATTAAATCAGTGATGAATCTCAAACAGTTTAGTCAGGACGAACCATGCTGACAACCACAATAACTGACTAGTCAATGCTACCGATGTGTAGACGATTGTCAAGAGAAAGTAAAAGCCAATCAAATATAATGACTGGGCACATCTATGCCACTCTAAAACCATGACATCTGATAAGCCATTGCATCTGGATGGATAAAAAAAAAAAAAGTCAACTGGCAGGAGTGGACGCATTCGTTATCTTAAAAAACCCTGACTGACTGCTGACCGCTCACTGCTCTTGACCTATGTACAGGCTTGTTGAGAAGGAGACCGAAGCCGATACTGTCTGCCGAGAGCGCCACTAACGACGAGTGGAAAGAAAGTGTACTATCTCATATAACAATGAACCCGAGCGTACTCTGTACCACCAGAGTGCGACCCATGTTGCAATGTCTGATAACTACGACATCAAGACCAATCATCTAATTCTATCTTAATCTATATAACGAGTATCAACCATAACAGAAAGAAATGCTGCAGTTCAGAAAACTCATTTCCTAAGCATCACAGCTTTCAAAGATAATAAGACTCTTGCTTCACCAGAGGACAAAAGGCTGCAATATGTATCACAGAAAATTACGCCACACAATTATTGACGGAAATCTCTGCTACCCTGGGCTATCTATGGATGCAAACATGACTGTATCATTGTCAGTTGACGTAGGGGAGCCCAGTTTTAGTTTTAATACTAGCTATAGAGAAGCCCATCGTCATTTCCTTGCTCCTAATTGTTGCATCGGCTCGAAGCAACAGGAACCCCACGAAGTGATCCTGGGGTTATATGTCATAGTAATAACATTAATAATAATAATAACGCTAGTACTAGTAGTAGTAGTAGCACTACTCAGATACGGAGTGGAAAGGTTGACAAGTTATGCTACAACTTAAGATTAAAATGCATCACAACAATCATTTGTTAGTAGCGATCCTCCCTCTAAGTGTGTGATGTAATTACTTATTCTTTTGTAATTACTTATTTTACTGTTTGGAAAGCGAGTTGTAAACTTGTGGGTTGCTATCTCTTAAAAGTTTCCTCACTATCATACAATTTTATAGAATTCTGAACACCAACTAAAATTACTATCCCTTAACAGTTTATCACACTCTCCCACTACACCTTTATCTTATCATACATTACATAACCTCAAAACACCCTTTCTCCAAGGGCTTCTGCAGCTTCAAGGCTGTGCTGCATTCAGTAGTGTGGGAAGGTTGGTCACTCCGAAGTGAGTTCTTCGACGGCATTGCACTCTAGTAATACAACACACGCTGAGGGTGACTTTTCACTTAAAAAATGTAACTACAGGTTAGTGGAGTCTCGTATGGCCTCTACTGCCCTTCAACGAACATTTCATACCATTATTTAAATCCTTTCTAATAAAGTTTCTTCTAATTTTCATGTTATGGTCTCTAGTTGTTCTGTACCTAAATCCTTCGAAGGAGACTTCACGATCTAAGTCATCAAGTTGATCTGAAAACTTCAAAAAGGTTGAAGTCAGGTCACTCCTCACTCTCTTCTCTCCTCCATGGTGGATGAATTCAAGGCCTCTTGCCTCTCTCCATGTAACTAAAGTCTCTTAGTGCCAGTACTTTCTCCATTAGTTCTTTGTGCTTTGTGCTTCTTTAAGTATAGTAGACGCTAGAAGATCTCATTTCAGCAGTACATGTATCTGATATAAAACCGAAACATCTACCTGTACCAATATTTCTACTGAGTCAGCCATTCCCAGCAAATGGTAACGGGGCTATGATTTAATTCAAGAAACTGTCAACTGATAAAACATTTCCAAGTGATGTAGCACCCCGTAAAACTCTTTATAATGTTCGCCTCTGATATCAGTGGACACCTTCCAAAAAATGTTCAACAAGTCAATAAAAGCAGGGCATTATCCAAGACATGAAAGCCTGCCACTATAATACCCTAAACTAATAATAATCCCACGGTAGTGTAATTAGGGAAAATCCTGACAAACATCTGCAAAAACATTATCGCAGTAATACTAATAGATGGTATTCTAACTTGACTAGTCCTAGTCCGACAGGTTATACCGACCAAGTCTTGTTATCATTCTGAAGTGCAGTCCGAGAGCGTGTTCATGAGCACAGCTTTGACGACATTTCAGGCCATCGGCTTATCGGGACTCATGACACCTAGACTGACTGATCTTTTGTGAAGTATGTAAAGTGCTGAAACCTAACGGTTATTCAGCATGAAAAAATCTGGGTCATGTTTATAGATAATTACATACTTTTGGCTTCCTATGAAGGATACCGAAACATCTGACATGGTTGCTGTCGTGTCAATTGGTCAGTGATAACAGCTTCCCCATTTGACAGAGACCATAGCACTGCTCTCGTTAAGCAGCACTTCCAGGGATGATGCCTTAACGTCTTACGTTTATTGAGGAATTCCCACACTGATATCATGCCGTCAACCGTCCAAGTATGTATGTTTTCCGGGGTGGTATTATATTATCCGTAGAGTGCCAGAAAACATTCAAATTGGCCCAGTTATCCTCTAACACCTACCGGTCTTCCTGTTACGTCACATGTGTTGCTCGCGGCACGCACCAGAGCTGTTCCCTGCATTTGCATCAATCTGCAACATATTGACAGAGAAACTGACGTGGAGGCGATGTGAGTAAACACGATTGCAAGGCTCAACAAATGACGTAATATCTATCTACCCACATTCAAAAGACCAGCACACACCCCTGCTGTCATCACTCAGTTACACATTAATTCTCAACCTAATGTTGACCATGCTGAGTCAACACAAGGAGCTAAGTCGTGCTGATCTTTACTATGGGCAGCTTCGCCAGCGTTCATCACCTTACCAGCAATAGCGCTTTATTTTTTTTTTCAACAAAGCGACACTACATTGTACAGCCGAGATATCCAAATAATATTGCAATACCCACCTGGTTTATATTTATTTGAATAAACTGGAAAAAAATAAGTATTATCATTCTGGCAGGAGAAATGTTGTAGCAAAAAAAAAAAAAAAATCCTTGGTAGCTGGACTTATTGTTAACCAGAACAAAATACATGACTGAAATTTATATAAGAGCAGTCTCAACAAAACAATGGCCGCTCCCACACCACCACCGTCTCCTACTTACCCGCCCAAGGTCACCACGTTCACTTACACAGCACATGCTGTTATCTCCGATATGAGATATGGGAGTTATCGTATCAAACCATCCCTCAATGCATTCTACTTGCATGTTCTTCGGCTGTTTTACGTCAATACCATAGAAAACTAGCTTCCGATTTTAACGAGCGATATTAGAGGACACAAATCTGTAATCCCAAATTTCTTCCCTTCCATACATTAAAAACAGTCTTTGAACATAAAACGCCACGTTCTTTTCTTTTTCTGTGGTGGCTCCAGTATTCTCTCCTGAACAGGTGAAGCCTGAGTTTTAAAGTCTCTCGTCTAGTGCTTAAGGATAAGGCACCAGCTAGTACCCCCAGTTTTTGCTTGTAGTGTGAAGGAGACTCTGTGAACTTTCGATATGGCAAGGGTACGGTATCTAAAGCCCATCTATCACTCTGAGGGCGTTTGCCAATCCTAGTTTTCCAGAACATGAATGAAGGGAGGGATTCCGGTTTGTATCCTCTCGGTATGGAAGTACTGTAGCTCCATCACTTGACGGCATAAAATTCTTCCTAGTTCGGCAAAAATACAGACCCACCAGCGACCGAATGACTAACCCCAACAACAGACATGCCCTCTTGCATATTAAAGCCTGCTCGCCTTCGGGTACTCTAATGGACTGCACCTTGCCACACCAGACATTTCCCTACATGGATGGAGGACGAAGAACAATCAGCCTAAACCTGTTTATTTGGAACTTCGCTCCTTACTCCTGCTAATCCCTTGCAAATCGCGGCATATCGTTAGTTCACCAGTTGCAGTTGTTTGAGCTAGTGGACTACCATGCAAAGCGTGTTGCGTAAGTGGAGCAGATGATACCTATAAACGCGAAAACAGAGAACTGTGTTGATCTCGATGATTATGATTCATGGGGACAATCAAGATGACAAACGCTGCAGTTCGTGACAATTTGTACTGTGAGATGTACGTACATCTGTAACGCACGTACTTCAGAAATGACTGTGATGTAAATAACTGTAATGCTGTGTTCGTATGTAATGTACAGTATGTAATTTCTGTGAAGCAAATCCTAGGTGACCTCCATGAACCAAATTAGCTAACAAAAAAAAAGTCAATTATATATATTATGAACTTTTTCAAATACTGCTAAAAAAAGGCTCCGGAAATAATTACGAACAATGAAGAGTAGCATACCATTCAATATGCTGAATTGTGCGTTTCATGGAGGCCATCGTGGATTTTATTTCCTAATATAATTTTCCTAATAGCGACAAAAGTGGCAGCTATTATATTCTCCACATAGAGGTATCTCAAAATCATTTCCCATACAAAAGAATACATATTATCACGAACTTTCGTACCCAAGTTGTTGGGCCAACGAATCATGTAAAGTGCGGAATCATCTCCAACCCACTTACAAATATCTTCAATACTTATTAATCGCACATGTAAGATACAGTACAATCGAAAGTTTCAAGTTATCACAAAGATATTCTTACCATATCAATCACTGAAACTGTTTTTTAATGAATATGAATGAGCACACATTCTGTATGGTCAGAATATTATCTATTATTCGAGCCATACTGATCGCGTTCCCACTTAACATTGACAATTATTCAAAAATCTAATTTGCTCTTAATTTTTAAAAACTTTGTAGACACATCCTTATCCCTGAAGCGCGTATCTCTGAAGCGTCGAATTCGATCATAAAATGCAGATTTCACTACATGTTTAAACATATGGATAACTAAAGAATATAACTTAAATTACTGATGTGATTAATAAGAAAATAATTTCCATAACTGAGGTAGTTAATTATAGATTCATACCAAGACTTCTTTCAAGCTGCATATTCTAAAATTTGTTAAAGTTGCAGATACTCCAAACAGAAATTGGGTAAGATGAATAATATGGCTATAAAATGGTACAAAATATGTAATACTGGTATGGGAGAACCAAGAACTTTCCATCACTTCCAAGGGTATACCCCCTGAAGCAGGAGACAAGACCTACTACCCACCTTGATGGTATCGAGCGGGTGTCCTACGACCACCGTGCAGGCTCCACCAAAGCCACCGGCCAGGAAATCTTTAATGGCGGAAGGGGGTTTCTCAGGCATGGTGTCCAGATAATGGTGTGGGGAACAGAGACGGCGAGAGAAGGTATATACACACACACACTCACACCAGTACCTGCGCCACCTAGCAACAGCCCACCACAACTACCGTAAGGGAGAGAGAGTGAGGTTGATCCCGATCGCCTGCCCACCAATACGTTGCTGCCTACCATATAAACGCTGAATTTAGCCTCATCTTCCCTACATCGTTTCCTCTAACGTTACCACTACCCAAAGTCTATCGAACGTTATTTTTTTTTTTTTCCCCAGACACACTGGGATATAACAAATCACGCTGATGTACGGCCATGAAACTGTTGGAGTTAAAAAATATTCCTAGTTGAGAACCGTTTCACAATATCACCATCATCAAGGTCAGAAAACGTACCTTCTCCCTCACCCCCCCCCCCAATGACCAGACTCTACAGTACCACTAAGTACACTCTGGAGATGTTAACAGCTCTTGTGAGTAGGTGACTTTTACTACATATTTTATCCATATTTCTTCTTAGTTTTCAAAATTCTTCTAATATTCGTATTCCTAACCTTTGCGAATACGGAGGAAAGAAAATGACCAAGGGTGAGGGAGAGAATGTGTCCAAACAGGTGTGCACAATTAGCGAGGCAATTGCTGCTGCTACCACAAACACTGCTCACCTGCGGTAGGTGGAGCTAAGCCTTGTGTGTCCCCAGGGGGAGGTGTTTGGGTGCTCACGTGGACCCAGCTGATGGAATATACCACAGCCCAGATAAGCCCCGGACCTGACACGCATCCACACGGCCATTCGGCTCTGAGCTGCCACCATCTCATCAAACTCTGCGCTGAGATGATGCCCTCTAGATCTGGTAGCGTCAATGGTTTGTGTCCTCACCACTGCCCAATTCATTCTGCAGAGATCAAGGAACCTAACAACAGCTCGGAATGTGCCACGGACCAAAGCCAAAGGAACTTTCACCTGTTAAATGTAAGGTATCCGTTGTGTTGCAGTGAACTGCCAACGCATATACTGTGTTGGCGAATAACTGAAACCCATTTTACTAATTATTTTTACTGAAGATTCGAAAAGTTCAAACATGTGCAAGTCATTGTACACATTACATAAAATGTACATGTACACACTACATTCAAGTTAATGTACACCTTACAGAAAATACAAATTTAGTGTGATGAAATAAAATCTTCAGACTGGGACTGCATATATTATGGTGGAACTACTGTTAGTTTTTCGTTGTCCACGTTCAAACTAAATGATTTCTAACTCTTTTCGCTGTTCCATGGACAAGCTTCAATTGTTGTAAATCATCAAACAATTACATTTTTAAGAACTTGAAAAGGTAGATAACACAGATAGCAACAGTAACAGCTGCTGAACTTATAATTTAGCGAGGCTCTAATTCATCTTTCTATTACTGGTCTTATGGCGGATTATATATATATATATATATATATATATATATATATATATATATATATATATG
>JAYMFT010255570.1:0-10841 GCA_038088735.1 Panulirus argus
ATATATATATATATATATATATATATATATATATATATATATATATGAATAAAGCCAACGTGGACAATAGTGGAGTTTAGGTCAAGGTATTGTTGTGATGGAGGACGATTTCAAACTTCCTACAAGTCAAAGGATACACACACACACACACACACACACACACCTATACAGCGCAAGCAATACCCTGTCTGCTGTTTACCAGCATGTCCTCCAGTTATCTATCTCTCTACTCCATAATCTCCCATATGCTAGCAAAGTTTCTCTTGGGAAATGCCCCATTCGTTCTTTTCCTCCGTGCCACCGCTTATCAGTTCTCCTCCTCCCATCCTTCCTTTAGCTTCCCTCGTATCCTTCTCACTAATCCAACTCCCAACACATATCCTTGCCTTGTGTCCAGTCTGTCCACGCCATGACAGAGCATCAGGCAAGATTACGTAACCCACATCCTTTTTCCCTCCATATAGATATATATATCTCTCTCTCTCTCACATCCTTGTGTCTCATCGACTGAATTGCTTATCACTTCTGGTCGGAATTTTTGAAACTGGACACCACCCCCACAGCTGTCAGTCTCCCTACCACAATGGCGTTTCGTGTCAGCGTGTCTCCGTCCGTCTACGTCCGTATATCAAGGTTGGCTGAAGGGTTTTTCCTCTGAAGGGCTCCTCCACACCTTTTAGCCACCTCAGTATTTGCTTCAGAGCCTCAGCCCCCTAGACTGCTTTCCAAAGCTCCCCTCAATACTTCAGCATCCATTCCCTCAACTTTACTCGCTAACCTTTTCATCTTTCTGTCTCACTCTCTGAGTCTCTCTTAAGCCCAGAGAATTTATTCCTATCTGCTTACTTATTTTCAGCCCCTACATGGTCACCGGAATCCCTCCATAGTACCAACACCCCCTAGTTCCCTCGCAATTCACTCACTGGTACATTAAACCATATAAGAAAAAACTTCCACCATCCCCAGGTCTCCTCCATCTTGCTACAGTTCAACGCGCCTGTAAACTGCCTCGCCCCCTCCCACGATTTTATCTCCACAGACACTAAATGTCCGCCGTGACGCAACGTATCCTCATCTGTCTCCAGTTTGGTCCCCCGGACCACTCACTCACTCACTCACTCACTCATTCCCTCCACTTAACACTTGCCCAGCTCTCTCTCTCTCTCTCTGTCTCTAGAAGTCCTTAGCTTCCATCAACATCCTTTGTCTATACGTACCCTGGACACAGTGAGATCTCCCTTCCTGTCTACTACTATCACATAGTTCATAGTCAAGACGACGGCCGTTTAGATATTCCCCAGTTCACTTCACTCCCGACACTCACCAAGACTTGGTGAGTCTCATTTACTTCTGTTGGTTTCGCTCGCCCTTAAGAGTCCGCAACTCTTAATGCAGAGGAAAAGCTTCTTCACACTCCTTCCTTATACTTGAGTCTCTTGCCTGATCTCCAGTCGTGCCTTCTTGGTATGAATCCCCCTCTGGTATCAGGAGACTCCTCTGCGTCAACGTCGTCTTTCGTCTGCTATGAGATGATTGAAGCTTTCCTTCCCTCGTCACGTCTCACTCACTCTGTCCACATTTCTCGTACTGTTGTTGTAAACGTGCATTTTCTTTGCACGCTTTTCAGCAGATCTCTTTGGTTCCTCAGGTGAAGAGACCAGGCTGTTTTCTACTTCAAGCTCTGGATCGGTCAGCTGGTTTCTTCATTCAACTCAGGTGAGCTGACCAATGACCATAGCATGTGGCATCATCTGGCGTAAAACTCTACGGGATTCAAACTGTCATATATCATTCCCTCTCAAACAGGCCTTCCTCTCTTATATTTTGATGTTGAAAGCTCCAGTCACGGACAAAAGTCCACATCAAGTCCGGGTCCTGATTGGAATATAGAGAGAATTGAGAAAGGGGGAAAAACAGGCAGGGAGTATGATAAAGCTAATGCATTATCCACACCTGCCCTTGATAAAGAGGCCTTTGAAAAGGACATTGGGTTTGTCTGTTATAAATCCTTAAACTATAAATAGAGGACCCGACAGCTCTCTCTGAAGCATAGAGACGCGTACAAATAGGCATTTGTTGAAATAGTCTTCAGCACAATTAGATAATCCAAGAACAACACGTGGATGGTCAGTAGATTAGTAGATGCTGTCAGTGCTAAACTGTATCAACAAAATTGCAATTTCTCCTTTACGTCTCAGTGCAGAATCCATTCTCTTTCCTTGTCTTGAATCTACCCTGATTCTTATGTCCAGTTTCATGTCGCCCTGACCTGTTAACTAACTGAACACGTAACCTCTTAGTCTATGAAATACGCTACGGATGATAATGTCATCATTTGTGTCGGAAGACTTGGACCTGATGATGTTATTCACGATCGACTGTTGCTTTACCTCTGATCTGCTGTATATATAAGACAGAAAAATATAAATTACTTTACAGTTGAAAATCCTGTGATTTCTTTTGATCGGCCGGCAATCAGACCCTCGCCAGTACTTTTCCTGTTCGTATCGTGCGCCTATCAGATGGCCGATCAGATGATGGGTCGAGAGAGGGGGAAAGGGAGGCGAACAGGCTGGCTCTGTCCTTACGTGGCGGGGAGAACAACACCGGAACTGTTCTTCACTAAGGGGAGAGAGAGCCGCCCGAAGGGAGAAGGGGCGAGGGAGAGGGGGCGAGGGAGAGAGAGGGAGAGGACGGGGATTTCTGTAGACACGTTCTGCCCCAAGTAGCTCCTCTGAGTGGGCTAAGAATGGCAGTGCTGTGCAGACAATCTTGGGGCAATTAGACTCGCCACTCCTCCTCTCTCGTGAGGGAGAAGAGGGATTATGGAACCAGACCTCGCCTCTAAGTTTAGCTCGCGGTTCAGTCAGTCGGTAAGTTGATTTCAGAAGTCTGGATGCAATGTAGGGGGTGACAGTGTTATGTGACATCTTTCTGCACCTACACGTATGAGTAGAGGGGTGGTGTACATTTTTTCAGCTTGCATGAACAGCTAATGTATAGCTTTGATAGAGGAGGAGAATGTTATGATAATTTTCGTTGTTTTGCTTGTGTATTTGTATATGTGGATATGTGCTTTATATATATGTATGTGTGTGTGTGTGTATGTGTATATATGTATGTGCTCAAGGTGGTATTTGCATATGAGTATGTCTGTATTTCTGTATGATTGTAATGTGCTTTTAAGTATAAGTGTGTATATAAGTAAACTTGTAGTGAGTGTAAATATTGAGGAAGAAATAACACATGCAGATACTCGATGAAATATAAGTGGATGATTATACTGATGTCATCTGTTTTTCTCTTTACCACGGCCACATTTCCATAAGGTCGGTTTTACTCAATAGTCAGGAACTGTGCAAGTATACGTGAGTGTTCTCTTGTTGTTACCTATTCATAGGTAGGGAGTTATATGCCCGTAGGGTTTCATGTGTGTGTATATGTGTATACTGTTTGCTCTCTTGCTTGTATGCTCATTCTCTCTATCCTTGTTTTTCGCATCAAATGCATTTCTTTTTAATAGATTCGATTACTCAAACGTCTCTGTCAACAGCGGTGTACAGTGTCTAAACAGATTCAGAATGTCATAGATCATCAAAACCTCTAAATGATAGCTTCTTTGTCACTGAAGGACCCCATTGCCACAAGCCTTTTGAACAATACGTATCACACACTTTTCTCTCATTCCCGGGTTGTCTGGGAATGACACGGGACCTTTATCATTAGGTATAGATTAACTGAGGAACAGAAAGATCAACGAAGAACTAGACAGAGATGATCTAAGAGCATCTGGATCATCAGAGAGGAATAGACACGAGAGAGAGGAAGCTGGAGTGAATGTGGTGGATTGTCTCTGGCGGTGTAATCACAGGGGTTATCTACCTCCTGTCTCCGGGGTATGATATCTGGCCTGATGCTTCACGTGGCGATGCTTCTTACTTGGTTGGGGCAGGAGGAGGAGGAGGACAATGTGTCACCGGAAGCGAACAGTTCTTAGAGGACAGGTTCGCTGGGGCTCCTCCTCCACTTTCATCCTCCTAGACTTCCTCATCCTCCTTCCCCACCTTTGTCTCTATGACATTATCTGTTTCTTTGTCTACTTCGTCTTCCCTTCCTATTGTCGTCTCCCGTCTTCTTCTTTCCCCTCCCACCCCCATCTCTCTCTCTCTCCTTCGCTTTTCCAGATTCCGTACGTCTTTATTGCGCGTTTCTCCCTCTGCCAACACACATTAGCGCCTCCTGAAGATCGCGCCTGGTGTCATAATTACGTCTGTGAGTACCGAAGACCTAGTGTGTGTGGCTGGAATGATGCCTCAGAGAAAAAGAATTACGGTGAAATACCTGAGCCTCTCTGATGCAAAATTCAATGTGTAACTGACGTTTTTAGAATTATTTTAAAGGTACCAGAATAAGCGCTTGTGTACCGAGGTACGAGAGTGGGTACCTTTTTATAGAGGTACCATCGTGGGTACTTGTGTACTGAGATACCATCGTGGGTGCCTGTATACTGAGGTACCACTGTGAGGGGCCCTTATGTTCTGAGGCACTATAGTAAGTGTCTGTGAAATGGGGACCCACAGTGGGTGTCTGTGTACTGAGGCACCACAGGGGAAGGAGGGAGGGGGTTGTCTGTTAACCGAGATACATAAGTGAGTGTCTGTGTACATGAGAATTAACGTTGTGGGTGCCTGGGAACCTGGATGTTGAGCTGGGGTTGTGGCGGAACCCGTGACCGTGTTCTCAAGCAGAGAAAGGCACCTGGCATTTGAGTACTCGCCTGAGGTGCCAGGATGGCTCCCACTGGCACTGTGGATGACGTGGGAAAGAAAAAAGGAAAACCCTCCTCATTACCCAGACCCACATGTTTACGTGTCCACACCGTCATGCGAGAGAGAGTGTTTGAGGAGAGCCTCCCGTCCCATCGCGTGTATTACCCGTTGACGTGGACTGACGCTGTAAATGCTGCCACAGTGAGAGGAGGCGGTGGTCTGTGTTTCTGATGCTGCAGCACACAGTGCTGGTGAGAACCATCGTCGGCAGTGGCGGCGCATGGCTGCTCCGCTAATGACCTATGCGAAGCTAATTGTCTAATGACGTGATGATGCTCCAGTTATTAAGTCGTTAATCCACAAATGCAGTTTATCGATTTAGCTCTGAGTAATTGAATGAATTCAGATTTTTTTAATACCTCAAGTTAGTTCTCTTCGTCAATCTGCTTCGATAATGAACATTTCGAGTAATTGTATATTCACGGTTAAGTTAGATGCAAAGAATTGTTTCATTTACACAAGATTTTACTCGCCCTTTGCAAGTAAACGGCAGAATCCAATTTCACAACTCGAGTAGGGAAGATAACGACAGACTCAAACCATGGATGTAACGCAGCGATACCTTCGCTACACCGGCCCCTGTGTAATGTCAAAGATTCACGATCGTATCCCCGTTGCTCAGACGTGTAGGTTATAATAATGACATCTGGGCAACGGTCTGCCCACATAGGTATACACAGAAACCGACAAGAACTCCACCATGGAGAAACATCTTCCCTGCTCTGTGACAAAGGAGCAAGATTGACACCCCGTGAGACGCGGAAGAAGCCGGGAACGGCTGGAGGAGCCGACTCACTTTTACGTCTTGGACGAGTGTGCCGGACTGCGTCCTGTAGCTTCAAGTACAACTGGGTGGGAATCAGCAGTGCTAGCAGTGCCATCCGGGATCGTATGGTATGTATTCAGCGAGGTGTCCACCCACCCACACCCACACACACACTCACACACAACAATCGCCAGCAATCTACTTTTGAAATGTTAAGTAAAACATTAAGTACCAAGACTTGACCGTAGTTCACCAAATGCGAAGTACAGATCTTTGGTTTTGTTCCTTACACCTGCAGAAATGTACAGGATTTTGCTGGTACGTAGGACATACAAACGCCATTTGGTAACGATATGTCGAATACGCAATCTTAAAACTCGTATTCCGTGTCATAATGACAACTTTATGTCCGTTTGCGGATGTAGCGTACGGTATAACAATTAAATTGCTTTTAACTGAGTTACATTTCGAAGGGATGTTGGTAAGATTCCAATTAACATGTCAGAGGAACTGACGCCCCGAGATGGCATTCATTATTTTGCTTTCATACACACTTAAGGTCTGATGAGCCAAGGAACAGTTAGGTTTTTCAGTTAGAAATGAACGGGGCTGTTGTCTGGAGGAGCAGCGGGTCTCGCTAGAAGGGCGCCAGGGGCCTCTCCACCGCTATTATGATAATTGTCACTGATGCTCTATTGTCTAGGGTTACTGAGCAGTGAACTGTTGTTCGTATGTCAAGCAGGATCCCCATCTCTCCCCCTCTCTCGTTGCCAGGTACGTGCGAAATAGCGTCGCCGCCTGGTGAATGTCCAGAAACTCCTGAAGGAGGAACAGACTACCGGGCGGACGATGGGTCAGTAGTGGAATGCTCCCTCGTCACGGCTCACGAAGAGGTGGCTTCCCAAGATGGGGTAAAGCTTCGCTTTTTAGTACTCCCCATCAGACAGCTTTAGAGTTCGATACTCACCACTGAATTACTCCTCAAGGGACAGCTCCCCACTGTAAAGCATACCACACTGGGGAGTGCCACTACTTCCCACCAGACAACTTCCCTTCGGGGGATGCAACACAGGAACACCTCCTGCGAGACGACTCCCCACTGGGGCAGTCCTACGAAAACCTCTCCGCGGTACAGCTCTCTGCGTAATACCGTTTCAACGTATAAATTTCCAAGTGCATAGCTACTAAAAGAGAGGTCCTTATAGACCAACTTTCCTCCTCCAAGTACCGATCCCACATCTATGGACCCATTTTCTGTACCCTAACTATTGTATTCCCACTTTCATTCTACTCTCTCCTTCTACACCGTTATTTCACTACGTTTTCTTCTTTAGTACCCTGCCTCTGCATCCTCCTCTTCTCTGAGCCATTAACCTCACCTCTTAGTCTTTCCCTATTCCTCCTCTTGCCGTATACTATCCCCTGTGACTTCTGTATTTTCTGATCTATGCCGTACCTATTCAGTTTGCCCCCCTTTCAACCATTCGCCTCGCCATCTCTACCAAGTTGTACCTTTCCGTCGCCCTGCGGACCTAACCAACCCCTCGACCACTGGTCGATGCTAAACCAGCCACCAGGACACACTGGTTGGAAGGGACTCCTCCGAGCTGCTGCTCCCCCTCCTCCTCCTAGTCACTGACGCTTCTTTTAGTGCATTTAGCACCTACCTGACGCCCCAGTTGCCCCTTGAAGATCCTCCTGATAAAGACCATTGAGTGGATGGCTCGCTCTTCACTTGGCCCCTGGGCTGTGAAGGTCTGTATTGTTTATTAATGGAGCTGGAGAGAGAACAGAGACTGTAAAGGTAGATAAACGAGACGATAAATGATGGTCGTAAAGCACATAAATATGAAAACGATGGAGCGAGGCATTCTCACGCAGCAGGGGTGTTAGCTACCTGGCTGTGTCGTGAACAGACGTGTGCTGTGGTGGAGAGAAGATAGAGAAGGGAAAACGAAGATGAGGAAAAAGAACGATTGAGGAATACAAATTTGGATAACAGTCCGGTGATGGATTACAGTAAGGTGAACATTGATCACTCCTCAGGCTGATTCGTAGATTTTTGTAACATATTTCCCGTTCGTGATGATTATAAAGATTATAAGATCATATGTGATCAACGAAAGATAACCTGCCAGTATGAGGTAGATGCATGGAGGGCTTGGCTTTCACCTGAGGCGAGTGTTGAGGTTGGGGCGTGTGTGTGGCAGTAGTAGTGGTGGTGGAGGATGTGGTAGTGTCAGCGAAGAACAAAGAACAGAAAGAGGCTCCTTTGTCAATAGAGATTTTGTTTTATCATTATCTACGGTGCTTTGTTAGCGTGGAGTGTGCAGCGCACTCGAAGCTGAGGGCCAATAAAAATTCAAAATGCTTGACCAACGCTTGACCAGACATCTCAAAATCATGATGAGAGAATGTGGGTGTTGACAGATCGGTGCTGGACGGAGGACGGAAGGGAAGGATTTGTCTCAGGAAGCAGGAGAGGAAGAGGATGAAAGGATAAAACGATTCAGGAAGTAGGAAGTGACGACTGTGTCGTTGTATGGGGGAGAGAGCCTAGTTCCTTTAGGGAGGGGGTGATGGTTGGGTGTGGTAGCGACTGTCCGGGTGGTGGGTACGGTGCTTCTGGTGATGATAGGGAGATTGGACAGGAGGAGGAGGAGGAGGCGGAGACTTGGCTTGACTGACTGGTGCTCTGCCGGAGATGGTCGTGGGTTGCCGTTGGTGGCTGTAGATGGATAAGGTTGTTGGACGTCGTCGACTGTGGTCGTGTGTGTGGCTGGCTGTGGTGGTAGCGCCCTCCTGGAGGAGGAGCTGATGGGGAATGATGGTGGCGGTAAGCCAGGAAAGGGCACGTGGTGAGGGAGGGAGGGAGGGAGGGAGGAAGGAAGGCGTCGCTACCCCACAATACATACTCCCTCCCCACCCACCTCCTCACCTCCGGATCCGTCGAGGACTGTAAACAATACAACCACAGTATTTACCAGTTCTGTTTCCTTCATCCCTGACCCGTTAATGACCTGTTTACCCGTCCTTCACCATGTCCTGGCCGGGATTTGACACTGTCTCCCGCTGGGGAAGAACACCACGGCGTCTTTGTTTGCACACACGGCGGCGATCAGGTACGACTTGCAGGCATTTATTCTTCACGCAAACGCTACCTACCCTTCGTGTGACCAATTTTCCCTCTGAGGATAGACAGACAGTCCCCCCCCCCTCCTCCTCCCCCGCCGGCCGGGTGGTAATGTTGCCGCTTACCTTTCTCAGTAAAGACAATGGAATTTCCAATATATCAGTTTCCTTTATTCGAGGGATTTCCTTCGCGAACTCGTACTACCCATTCGCCACTCTCTGTGTCAGGGGGGGTTCTTTCGATGCCACATTGTCCAGAGTTCGCCACGCACACACACACACACACACACGCATCCTGTTTACCGATGACCACTGACGACGGAAAAGGAAACAGATTTTAAGTCCTCTTGATTGTCTCTGTTGAAACCATTCGACTGCGCCGTCAGGAACAAAGACTTGCACTCAGTACTGTCAGGCATCTGTTACTACCCCACGTACGGGTTGCCTCGCTGCTCATCGTCACGTGAGGACGCTGTTCTTGCGCTAGTTCTACGTGAGAACAGACTTTACTACTACTGCTGCTGCTGCTGCTGCCTGGGCCCCACCCCCTGTGTGTCGCTCACCTCTTTATCACGACGAGAACAAACCGGTTCCTGTGATGAGATGGGGCGGCGGGAACAAAAAAAGAGAGAGATGCGTTCGGAATCACGGAAAGTTTAGTTTAGAGTCACGACGAAGCAGATGAACTGACTTTGCTTGACTTTGCTCGGCCCGTCAGAGGGTTCTCTCCTTACACGTTGCTGCTCCTGTCTCAGGGTCTCTCCTCCCTTCACCATCTCTGCCTTAGTCTCCCGAAGCTTCTTGTAAGATCCCCTTCTTCACCCTGCTTCTCCCGGCACTAGGTATGTCCTCGACCTTCCACCTCCCATCAGCAGAGTCTCTCCTTGACCTTGCAGTGCAAGAACTCTCCTACAGGCAACGCATTGCAGTAAACAGAAGCACGTTCTTCTGAGCTCCCCGTCCCCGTTATCACCCTAGGGTTCAAAGCTTGACCTCTCTCTCCTTCGCTGGAGTAACGTGACAAACAGGTGTTTCTCTCTCTCTCCAGGCCATGTCGACAGTTTTGACTTGGAAGAAATACCCGTGCGATTTTTGTCAGTTCCTTTTAATGCAGACGATGATTAGGTATCATATTAATTGCCTCAGCTGTTGGGATCAATATGTAGCCTGTGAGTAATGACACAAGCATACACACACACACACCCACACACACACACAAACTCGTAAACATACCCGTACATTCAAACATTTTCTCACATGAACAAACCCACTCACACACTCGTATACACACCAACCACATGCACCAACTCATTCACTCATGCTAGCCTATATCTTCCACATACACCAGCTCATGATCCACATTGCACTAGCCAATCATCCACATACGCCAACTCAAATTCCACATACACCACTCCATTCTCCACATACAACAGCCTATAGTCCACATACATTAGCCCAAAATTCCACATACACCAACCCATAATCGACATACATCTGCCCATCTTCCACATACAACCAACCTATCCTCCACATGCACTATCCCATACTCCACATTGCACCAGCCACTCCCCCAGAATGACTCTACCCAAGACATGGTTCACTTGGCCACACGAGGCTGGCTCGATGGTCCTCTCCCTTATCCTCAGAGTTCCAGAAATGTTATCCTGCAATCCTCTCCGCCGGAGGGCCACATGTGGACAGGAAGTCCCTCAGCTATTGGGCACGATCCTCCTCCTCCTCCTCCTCCTCCTCCTCCTCCTCCTCCTCCTTCTCCCTCCCCAACCTCCAGGGCAGAAATACCCCCACAAGTCGGCCTCACAGGTGCGCCACAGGACGTTGGAAGGAGTTGTAGTAGCAGTGGCAAGGGTGAAAAGGGCTGTTCTTTGTTCACAGGGGAGAACGCGCAGCCAGACCAGTGGGACCTGCTCTATATAGCTAAGATGATGCCTATGATTATGCGAGCTGGAATTTATGCGCAGGTGCAGTCAAATTTAATTTCGGGTGATGAAATTCTCATAGATTTCTAGGAGTGGTTTTTGTGTATATATATATATATATATATATATATATATATATATATATATATATATATATATATATATATATTTTTTTTT
>JAYMFT010255581.1:0-10841 GCA_038088735.1 Panulirus argus
ATTTCAAAAGACATGTTTTTCACTTTCTCAAAAATTTGTAAATACTTTCCGTCTGTTTTTCCCAATTTCTCAACTCTATATTTCAATTAGGGGCCGGCCTTGATGTGTACTTTTGTCCGTGACTAGAGCCTAAAAAAAAAAAAAAAAAAAAAAAAAAAAGCTGTTCCTTCTTTTGCAAAAGTAAAACTGGAGGGGAGGATTTCCAGCCGCCCCGCTCCCACCCTTTAATCACCTTCTACGACACGTAGGGAATACGTGGGAAGTATCCTTTCTACCCTATCCACAGGGATAATATAGATGCAGGGGGTGGTGATGCTATTTCCTGCAGGGCGGGGTGGCATCAGGAATGGATGGAGACGAGCAATATGACTATGTACATGTGTATATGTATATGTTGGTATGTACATGTATGTATTGTGCATATATATATATATATATATATATATATATATGTGTGTGTGTGTGTATATGAGTGGATGGCTCTTTCTTTGTCTGTTTCCTGGCGCTACCTCCGTGACAAGGTAAACGGCGATCAAGTATAATAAATCCTCCCCTCCCGTTTTTACTTTTCCAAAAGAAGGAAGAGAAGGGGGCTAAGAGAGGATTTTCCCTCCCGTTTTTACTTTTCCAAAAGAAGGAAGAGAAGGGGGCTAAGAGAGGATTTTCCCTCTAAAGCTCAGTCCTCTGTTCTTAATGCTACCTCGCTAACGCAGGAAGTGGCCAATATACATAAAAAAAATAATTTTCAGTCAGTCTTCTCTTACCCCATTGTAGCAGTTAGTGTTCCTGACTGTGATGCATTCACGGGCCACCCAGGGTCGAGTGCATAAATTCGAATCTTGGTTGCAGTAGTAGGTCCTAGCCTGAGCAATGTACCCATTTTATTGACCAACCCTAGGGATGGATGAACAGCTGGGTTGACTGTGGACCAACTGTCAGGAACACTAACCACTACACCATGGGATAAGAGAAGACTGACTGAATACCAGGATCTCCAGGTCAGAGATGGATGGATCTAGGAAGAGGGAACTGGGAAGATGGAAGGATGAAGTGAAAGAGGGTTTAGGGAACTGGACAGAGGTGTGCTAGGGATAAAACGAATTGGATTGATGTGGTATACAGAGGCCATGGTCTGTTAATGGGCTGAACCAAGGCATATGAAAGGTTGAGGAAACCATGGAACATTCCGCGTGAATTACACAGAAACATTGTGCTCTGGTTTCAGTACATTATGCATGACAACTTGAGAGTGGCTTTGATCTCTTTCTAGCACTACCTCACAAAGACTGGATACAGTGAACAAGGATTTAGATTCAAGAATCCTAAGTCATTACTCACAATACAATCTTGTTCCCCATATAATTCAACAGTTTCAGCAGATTATATCACATGTTCACCTAAGATTAAATCACGTTCATCTAAGATTATATTATATGTTCACCTATGGTTATATCACATGTTCACCTAAAACAATCTGAACACAATTCTATTCATTCTTCCTTTCTCTTAGAGCATTTTGGACTGGCATGACTATTAATGGAAGTCAGAAAATCAAATGAATTCAGGTGCTGACATCTGTGCATTAGGCCATTTATGATAAGTGAAGGGGAAAAAATTGAGATCTACCTTTTCTTTTTGAAACTAACATGAACCAGAAAAAATACCTACCTTCTTCAACTGGTGCCTCTTCATAACCAAATTTGGAAGAATCTTCTGGTTCATCCTTAACTTCTACCCCCTCAGGATCTTCCATGGGCTCTGCTTCAGGCTCTTCTTCAAATTCCTGTTGTGGTTCCTCTTCAAATTCTTCTTCCTCCTCCTCTTCTGCAGCATCATTTGCATGTCTTCCAACTGATTCATTAAAGCCATCTTGTCCTGATGAAATATTCCCAACAGTAAGAATCAAAGTGCAAAGATATTTCTATTTATATTTCTCTGATGCCTATCCTCTCTGGGAACTCCCATCAATGGGGTGGCCAAGGCAAAAGAGCATCCACTTAACCCTGCCCTTTCATGCTTCCCTCATGAACACCAGTCCATGTATTCTTCAACCACTTCTCCCTCCAGTGCTCTTCCAATAAATTTTCTCATGTCACCATTGGGCTTCTTTCACAACCAACCCCATAAATCGTATCATGCACTCTTGCATTCTTTCCACATGCCCAAACCTCAAAGTATAGTTTCACCCATTCCATAATTCATTACCTTTTCATTCCCTGCCATACCAAATCTCTAATCACCCCCTGATTTCTTTCTTCATTCCATCTAGTCATACCACATGCTCCTCTCAAATAGCTCATTTCTACAGTTAAAGATAAAATCTATCGGAATATAGTGCACTCAATAAAGCACTAAAACCACAATGGCAAACCATATGGGAATTGCCAGTCTACTCAGTTTCCCACTGAAAGTGCCTTATGATACTTTATTTTATAATTTGCAACTCAGTATGTGCACAAATCTGCAACCACTTTAAAAATTAAAGACTGATCTTCGTGAACTGATGCTCATGACCTACATCACATTATATCTTTTTCACTGAACACTCAGGAATATAGAAATTTCAATGTGCATCCTCTTAAATCATCTATGCTACTACAAATTGGCTGCAATATACGTTAAAAAATCTATAAACTCAATAACATTCCATTCTGGGATCTACAGGCACATCATAGTTTAGTGTGCCAATCCTTTTTACATATCAGCTGGCCAAACCACACATCTTGAGTTACAGAGCTCCCCATATCTCAAACCAGCAACACACCTATAAAACAGCATTCAACATGCTTCATAATGGTGATGCTGGTGAAAATGTTATTAATTAGCATACTAAAAAAAAAAAAAAAAAAAAAAAAAGTTCTCTAACAACATTTACATGCCACATGTAAATTTCAATGAAGGAGATGTATTCAACTTCATTCCCAGATAATTCAGTACCAGAGGCAGATGTAACAAAGGAGGCATGGGGATGCATTCCAGGACTTAAGGGGTTGCAAAAGAAAAGCAACTTTAAATGATAAAAATAAGGTTTAAGTTGCTTATTACATGAAATATGCATAAAACAATAAACCACATAAAAATATTAATGATACAACAATAAAATGACAGTCATCATCTACTTGTAACCTTGCAAATGCTCCTGTCTACCCTGTTTAAAATCTGCCAATTTACACTGAACTTTTAGCCCAGCTGGGCCACTAGAACTTGATGGTCACTTGAACGAAATGTTGGGTGTATTAAAATTCCGTTAGCACTTCAAAAACGCAAAAGTTATGTTTCCAACATCAGGAAGTTCGTGTAACAGTGAACAGATTTGTAACAGGTATGAAGCTTATGATTATGCTGCTGACTGGTTTATGAATGGAGACTCATGAAGCTCTTCAGTCACAGGCTGATGGTACAGACAAATACCAATTAAGTTACATCCAAAATGCAAGTGAGACAATGCTGAGAACAACATCACACTCTAGCAATATCAATATTTGTAAATATTCATATTCTTAATTAATCGTTCTCAGTATTTTTTCTTTTAATAATGAATAATTCAAAGATACCATGATGTCAAGACTAAATAATATAAATTAATAAATACTAATGTCAGGCCTAAAAAATATTTTATTCATATACCACAAGCACTGGAAAAAGTCAATAATATATCCAGTTGCTCAAAGTCAACATGTACAGAATGGCAACTTTATATCAAGCATTCTTGAAATGCTGTATAGGTGAGAAATACCTGACTAAACAATTAAAAATAACAACATACCATGAAAAATTACAACTACAAAAATATATATATCATATTGAAATGGATAAATTTACTATCTATATCTCCAATGCCTATTCCACCTGCAACTCCCTCAAAGGGGTAGCCATGGCAACAGTCTCTCCATAACTAAAGAACTCCAGTGTTGCTTTTTAACCTTTATTGCCTCACCCTTGACAGGCCACTGACAGTAGGCAAACCTAGCACGGTGTTTGTAGTGGCTCCTACCTAAATGTTCCTACCTACTATTTCAATCTACTGCTGCTACCATTTGGCCAAAAGGCAGGGTTACCACACAGTACTCACTACATGAAAATCTAGTTACAAAGAATGACCTGCATGAGTTAAGTGTTGTCAAGTGTTACATGTGGCTAGGAGAGATTATATATTTGTAGACTGCCAGTAGTTCACGTTTGTGTTGCAGAAAGAAAGGACAGTTACTTGGGTCAAAGGAGTGCAACTTGACAACAACTAAAGTGCTGCCTCACTAAGCAGATGTCACTACTAACCCTCATGATATCCAGGCGGGTAGTACTGATAATATACTTACATTGCTTGCAAATGCAATCTGCTTATATAAACACTAAATGTGCTTCCATTGGGGTAAATATCTACATTCATTGTGGCAAAAGCTACAGAATACACCCACATTTTACCTTGCTTCATTATGAAATCATGTACAGAGCTGATGAAAATCTTTAACATAACTTATGTATTTAAAGGTGTTTTATTATTAAGGCAAACGAATACCAGTCCTTTACCGTGGATTCATTATAAGTCAAAAAATTAATAAAGAAAGCAAGTTCACATTCTTATCTTGCTGTACAAAATACACAGTATTCTTTTCTTTTATTAATGAAATAATATAAAATGGTTAATAACATTTTCTTACAACATATTTCAAAATAGCAGCAAAGGAATTCAACATAAAATTTGTACTTCACTTGCAGAAACATGTCATGGCTTGAAAACACATGCATATTTTCCAGTTGTCCACAGTGGTACAGGTCCCATTATTTCATCTATGGTGAAGAAATGAGTTATTCATATACATATCAAATAAAATGTACTGAAGTATTCGTATTTTACTGAGAAAAATTTTTTCTTCACCATAGGAATGTGAAAATCTAAGAAAATAAAAGTCGCATATGTATTTGGGTGATACTCTTCCTTAAAGAACTGAAGTCCAATGGGTCATAGAGTTATGAACAGGTTAGGATCCTGGACCCTGTTCTTAAATTTATCTCTTCATAAGTTGGAAATGTGAAGAAATGCATAAAATTACGTTAAATACCTATACATAACTTATCAAGTATTAGATATTGGACTGTACTTTTAAGTAAGTATTAGGTGTTCTGGCTCTAAGTGAAACAAAGCTCAAGGGTAAAGGGGAAGAATGGTTTGGAAACATCTTGGGAGTGAAGTCAGGAGTTGGTGAGAGGACAAGAGCTAAGGAAGGAGTAGCACTACTCCTGAAGCGGGAGTTGTGGGAGTGTGTGATAGAGTGTAAGGAAGTGAATTCCAGATTGATGTTGGTAAACTGAAAGTGGATGATGAGAGATGGGTAATTATTGGTGCTTATGCACCTAGTCATCAGAAGAAAGATCTAGAAAGGCAGGTGTTTTCGCAGCAGCTGAGTGACTGTATCAGCAGTTTTTGTGCATGAGACTGGGTATTAGTGATGGGTGATTTAAATGCGAAGGTGAGTAATATGGGGTATTCAGTGTTGTGAATAGAAATGGTGAAGAGCTCATGGATTTGTGTGCTGAAATATGATTAGTGATTGGGAATAACTAGTTTAAAATGAGAGATATTCATAAGTGTACTTATATGAGTAGAAGAGATGGTCGACAGGTTTTATTAGATTACGTATTATTTTATAGGTGTTTAAAAGAGAAACTTTTTGATGTAAATGTGCTGAGAAGGGCAGGTAGTGGGATGTGTTATCACTGTCTTGTGGAGGCAAAGGTGAAGATTTGTAGTTTTCAAAAAAGAAGATAGAATGTCGGGGAGAAGAGAGTGGTGAGAGTAAGTGAACTTTGACAGGAGATTTTTGTGAAGAAATATCAGGAGAGATTGATTGTAGAATGGTAAAATGTGAGAGCAAATGAAGTGAGGGGAGTGGGTGCAGAATGGGATATATTTAGGGAAGCAGTGATGGTATGTGCAAGAGATGCATATGGCATGAGAAAGGTGGAAGGTGGCCAGATTAGGAAGGGTAGTGAGTGGTGAGGTGAAGAAGTAAAGTTGTTAGTAAAACAGAAAAGAGAGGCATATAGATGATACTTACAAGGAAGGAGTGCAAATAACTGGGAGATGTATAAGATAAAGTGGCAGGAGGTCAAGAGGAAGGTGCAAAAGTTGAAAAACAGGGCAAATGAGAGTTGGGGTGGGAGAGTATTGTTAAGCTTAAGGGAAAATAAAAAGATGTTTTGGAAGGAGGTAAGTAATGTGCGTAAGACAAGAGAACAAATGGGAACATCGGTCATGAGGGCAAGGGGAGGGTGTGACAACAGGCAGTGATGGAGTGAGTTGGAGATGGAGTGAGTATTTTGAGGATTGTTGAATGTGTTTGATGATATGTAGGGTGTATTGATTGGGGTGGTGTGTGATGTGGGAGAGTCAGGGAGAGTGGTTTGGTGGAGAGAGAGGAGGTGGTGAAAGCCTTGTGGAAGATGAAATCCGGCAGGGCTTCAGGATTGCATGGTTTTGCAGTTGAATTTATTAAGAAAGGGGATGACTGTGTTGTTGATTGGTTGGTAAGAATATTCAATATATGTATGGACCATGGCGAAGTGCCTGAGGATTGGAGGAATGTATGTATAGTGCCATTGTACTAAGGCAAAGGGGATAAAGTTGTGTGTTCAAACTATAGAGGTATAAGTCTGTTTAGTATTCCTGGAAAACTGTATAGGAGGGTATTGATTGAGAGAGTGAAAGCATGTACAGAGCATCAGATTGGGGAGGAGCAGTGTGGTTTTAGAAGTGGTAGTGGATGCTTGTATCAGGTGTTTGCTTTGAAGAATGTGTATGAGAAATACTTAGGAAAACAGATGAACTTGTATGTAGTATTTATGGATCTGGAGAAGGCATATGATAGGGTTGATAGAGATGCTTTGTGGAAGGTCTTATGAATATATGGTGTGGGAGGGAAGCTGCTAGAAGTAGTGAGAAGTTTTTACCAAGGGTGTAAGGCATATGTTTGAGTTGGAAAATAGGAGAGCTGTTGGTGCCCAGTGAAGGTCAGTCTACGGCAGGTATGTGTGATGTCCCCATAGTTGTTTAATTTATGGATGGGTTGGTTAGGGAGATAAATCAAAAGTTTTGGAGAGAAGGGCGAGTATGCGGTCTGTTGGGGATGATAGGGCCTGGGAAATGAGTCAATTGTTGTATGCCATGGATACAGCACTGGTGGCTGGTTTTAGTGAGAAATTGTGGAGGTTGGTGACTGAGTTTGGAAAAGTGTGTGAAAGGAGGAAGCTGAAAGTAAATGTGAATCAGTGCAAGGTTATTTAGGTTCAGCAGGGTTGAGGGACAGTTTAGTTGGGATGTAAGTTTGAATGGAGAAAGATTGGAGAAAGTGAAGTGTTTTAGATATCTGGGAGTAGACTTGGTAGCAAATGGAACCATGGAAGCGGAAGTGAGTCGTAGGGTGGGGTAGGGGGTGAAGGTTGTAGGAGCGATGAATATTTGGAGAGAGAGAATGTTATCTCGGAGAGCAAAAATGTGTTTGTTTAAGGGAATAGTAGTTCCATCAGTATTAATTGGTTGTGAGGCATGGACTATAGATAGGGTTGTACAGAGGAGGGTGAATGTGTTGGATATGAAATGTTTAAGGACAATATGTGGTGTGAGATGGTTTGATCAAGTAAGTAATGTAAGGGTAAGAGAGAGATGTGTGGTAATAAAAAGAATATGATTGAGAGAGCAGAGAAGGGGGTGTTGAAATGGTTTGGACATATGGAACGAATGAGTGTAGAAAGGTTGACAAAGAGGATATATGTGTCAGAGGTGGAGGGAACAAGAAGTGGGAGACCAGATCGGAGGTGGAAAGATGGAGTGAAAAAGATTTTGAGTGATCTGGGCCAGAACCTGCTGGAGGGTGAAAGGTGCCCGCAAAATAGAGTGAAATGTAACAATGTGGTATACTAGGGTCGACATGCTGTCAGCGGACTGAACCAGGGCATGTGAAACATCTGGGGTAAGCCATGGAAAGGTCTTTGGGGCCTGAATGTGGCTAGGGAGCTGTGGTTTTGGTGCATTACACATGATAGCTAGAGACTGAGGGTGGGCGAATGTGGCCTTTTTTCATCTGTTTCCTGGCACTATCTTGATGACGCATGGGATGGCAATGCTGTTTCCTGTTGGGCTGGGTGATGCCAGGAATGCATTGAGGTGAGCAAGTATGGATATGTACGTGTTTATTTGTGCATGCATGTATATGTATATGTATGTATATATGTAAATGTTGGTATATATATGTATGTATTGTGCATATATGTGTGTGTATGTATATGTGTGTACATGAGTGGATCGGTCTTTCTTCTTGTGTTTCCTGGAACTACTTCACTGATGCAGGAAACAGTGATCAAGTATAATAAAAAAATGAAATATATATAGCATTAATGGGATGGCCTCAGCTTAAAAAAAAAAAAAAAAAAAGGGGGGGGGGGGCTGAACAAACGGTGCCGCCATCTAACTCATCACCACCCACTTTGCACGGATCCTGAACGAAAGTATCAGCATAATTTATATACAAAGACAATATGTGGCATTGATATCATTCAATTGGCTCTTGAGTAATTTGTTCATTAAAATTGAATAACATGAAGTACATTTATAAGAATAATTACTGCAACAGAAAGATGGATCATACAGCAGTGTACAGTTTAGAACATTTCCTTTTCAGAAAGGTGAATGCTCTGTTGTCTCAGTTTTAAGAATATACATCTTACACGGTGAATGATATTATTTTATCTTACAAAGTTCTCTTCAGTATGTTCATACCTAATTTATGAACTACTGGGTATCTACATATTAAAAAAAATAGGAAAATTTTTCCCAACACCTGGAGTCACATCACTTATTTTTATTCCTTGTGTCTCTCACTTGGTGAATAATAAGTTAAATTATATTTTGTAATGTTTTTATATGCAGTTTCCTGTTGTAGGTTTATGACTAATTCATATAATGAATTACGTAGATTAAAGTATCAAGAAATTTAGTGTGATAGATATATGGGTGGTACAACAGTATATAACATAGAACGTTTCCAGTTCAAAACATACATCTTATGGTGAATGAAATGGTAAAGATTGTATTCGTTATATATTTTGTATATGTTACTCTTTTGTTGGTTCATGTCCAATTCATGGACTCAAAACGATTTATGAAGAAAACTAATGGAAATGTTGATGTTACAGTAGAGCATTTGCAATTTAGGTTAAAATTCAGTTAAAAATATTCATTATTTTTTAGGGGAATGTTGCAGTAAATTGTATTTTATTTATACTTTACAGGTATGTTTTTTCTATTAAGCTCTTCAGTATGTTCTTAACTAACACATGAACTTTAGCTATCCACATATTAAGAAAGAATGTACGATATAACCTTATCTAGCCAGTCCCTGAGTGCCAAAGAAATATAGATGTAACAAATAGGCAGTTACCTATCTCTCATTTTCTGTATGTGTTATATATTATTTTCAGTACCTGGATAATGTTTTGAGTATTATATGGTACATTATTTACATATGTTTTGAGTATTCATTTATATTTTTTCCCAAGGGTTCTTAACCCCTTACTTATATGGAAATGGATATCATGATATTGTGCAAATCACTATTGCATAAACTTTTTTTGGTATCTATATTGTGAATTTACTTTTCAAACTTCAAAATAAGAATAATGGATTAGCAAATGAAAGAGAACATTTCCAAAGACTAATGGGTCATTGTAAATCATTCAGCCTGAAGGTATACCACACAGCAACAAGAGAGAGTGATATGAATAATCTTATTTTTAGAAATGACTTTATTTTCAGATATATAAATAAAGAAGACAGGTGTGTCAGATTTCAGTATCAAAGAAATTACTATAATGTAAAATGTGGAAATGAATTAATGTGAGTATGATACAGAAGCAGAGGATAACAGTAGGTTAAGTGACACTAATTTTCACTATGAACACATAATTTGTCATCAGTTTCTCTCTTGTATCTGTTGGATAGGGTTCCTGGACTCTGTCTGCAAGTGGTAACATCACAAATGAGAGTTTACATTTGATAAGGCAGTATTATGGTCCATATGTAAAGGAGAACTCTATATGTACAGAATTTTTGAGGACCTTCTTAGCCCAAAGGAACCAACCTTACTTTGTTCCTGCATGGAGCACAGCTTGAAGCTGAAGGATACTGTGGCATAACAGGGGCCCTAGTGTTGCATAACTAACTAACAAATTAATCAGAAGTAAGATAAAAGGGGTTTCATGAGGAGTATTTTTTTGCAGGTTGCACGTAGGTTCATAGCATCAGTAGTGCGGATTTTTGTCATCTTGGCCATAGAGATGATTCCCAATGTCAGCAAGAAGAAACCAGGTAGTTCATACACTCAGCCACTGGCCAAATGCATAAAGGTATGGATTATTTTAGTTATTGTCTTGGTAATTTTGGTGTGGTTAATAAATTTATCTGCCCAAAATTTCTTCTAGGTTGAGACTTTAATGAGGATTATTCTTAGACAGGTATACTTAAACTTGCATCCTGTTTATATCAAGCAGCAAGAAACAAGCACCAAGAAGTTGAATTGTCACTGAAGTACAGTCTTGAAATTAGACATATTAAAGTTTGAAGTGAATATTTCTAAAATTTTGCCCTCATAGTTTAGAGTACTTATGACCTTTTCATTTCATAATTTTTATGATTATATGTTTTTATTGTTATCCCTGGGGACAGGGGAGAAAGAATACTTCCCACGTATTCCCTGCGTGTCGTAAAAGGCCACTAAAAGGGGAGGGAGCGGGGGGCTGGAAATCCTCCCCTCCAGTTTCTGCTTTTCCAAAAAAGGAACAGAGAAGGG
>JAYMFT010255592.1:0-10841 GCA_038088735.1 Panulirus argus
CTCCTGGTGTCACAATCATAACCCAGTGAACACCACACGACTTTGCCCCATCTCACTTACGTACGTATATATATATATATATATATATTTACATATATATATATATATACAGCATCTCCTCCTTTCTTATGATCTACGTGTATATTTCCTCCAGCGATTCATAAAGACACGTCTTGAAATCATGCATTACCTAACAATCAACACCCACAAACACGGGACAAAAAATTACACATTTCCCCTCCCATCCTCCCCCTGTGATTGTGATATGCGACGAGCGGACCGGCACAGTCAGGTATATCATGAGAACAGCCGGAGCTGCGTATCGCACCGTCGGACGGACGTACGATACCGTAACTAAGCCGGCACGTCACCGCTGCTGACGATATGGTGAGGATAGTGAGGAGTTACGGCGCCAAATTATTATTGTGTGGTTGATTTACAGTGGTGGTGGTGGTGGTGGGAGGCAGAGGGGAAGGGGTAGGGGTGGGAGGTTGGGTTAGTGGGAGGAGGGGTGACGGGGAAGTATTGCAGATTGGTGTGTGTGTGTGTTTGTGATTAATATATGTACCATGTCTCTTTTCCTATGAGTGTATACAGAGAAAAAGAGAAATAGACACAGACAGACAGACAGACACACACATACGCACATACCTATGCTTAAGCCTTGAAGGAGAGGATGAACGCTTGAACTTTCTTCACCTACAGCAGATTATCTTAAGCTGCCGTATGCTGTCCACCCGGTTCGTTCACCCACAAGCCTTACACTTTAAATATACTTCTTTGCATATTTGAAAATTAATTTATTTTCTTTTTGCTAGATTTCGTGTTATGGTCTTTGACTGTTCTCTTCGTGCATCTTTCGGAGAACTGTTTACTCTCCCGTCATCCAGCTGCTTTGAAAACTTAAAAGATCGTGTGATGATCAGGTCACCCCTTGCCCCTCTGTCTCTTGAAGCCGTGGTGGACAGATTCAAGGCTTCTGACCTTTCCCTACATACTTCAGCTCTCTTAACTCTAGCGTACCATATTTTGCTGCCCTCCTCATCGGGTGCGGTGACCAGCCTCGAGAAGCATGTAGGATGTGAAGCGCTTTTTGAATATTTCCTTATCCATGTAACTGAATTATTTAGTCTTGATTTTTGCCAACAAACAATTTGTCTCTTTTGTCAGCTCTCCCAAGGCGGGACTCTGGTGGTGACAGGTTGGTGAAGATGTCTTTTCAAGCTGTGTCATATACTCATAACTTCGCTCGGGTAATAATTTTATCAACCATGTAACAGAACAACTTTCGAGTCTTGTCTTATTTCTTTTTTAAGTTGGAGGCTCCTCTAGTCACGGACTAAAGTCCACATCAAGGCCGGGCCTTAATTGAAATATAGAGAGGGTTATGAAACGGAAAAAAAGAAGAGACAGGGAAAAGTATTGATGAAATTTTGGAGGAAGTGAAAAACCTTTCTGGGTTCCCTTTGTAAAGTTAATGAATCCTTCCGGATTTTTACCTTCCCTCAGGACCTTGATGCCGTCCAGGCATTCAGGTAGGACTCCAGTCCTTCAGGCAATGGAAAACAGACTTCCCCCCACCCCCCTATGGCACACTTATGGTGATAATCTCTCCCTGAAACTGTGGTGTCTCTCTCTTAGGCAAGTTTCTCCTCTGCATGGGCCAACCCGTTTCAGTCGGTCCACACGCAACCCAGGCGTTCATCCTCCTCTTTAGGCTGGTCGATGAATGAGGGTGCCTGGACGGGGCTGGTTTGTATGTGTGTGTGTGTGTGTGTGTTTACATACATAAGAGTAGACACGGTACATATATACACAAGGTTACGAGACGGGGCAACACGAGTGTAGAACTTCCTCCCCGTAACACACGGATAGAGTGATCACACACAGACAAACACACAGACAGGCAGACAGACACACAAACACACCCTATCTCTCGCTCTCTGTATCACCCTTAAGCGTAAGTCTCTTTAAAAACACAGCCCTCCCTTCTCCCCTCCCATTTGCACCCTCTCCCTTTCCCTTCCCTCCCCTACTTACTCTCACCCTTTACTCCCCATCCCTCTCCCCCTTTCCCTTTCCTTCTCCTCCTCCTACCCCCTCCGTTTCCCCTCCCCCCACCAAACCACCCGCCCCTCCTCGCCGCGTCACAACCATTCATTACAAATCACACACACACACACACACAAAAAAAAAAAAGGCCCCCCAATTGTTTTTAGGGTGGGCGTCAAAACAATGACACCGGCGAGGCCGCCCCGAAGTGTGTAACTCGTGCAGTAACAGGCCTAATTATGGGGTCTGTTGACCGTCTCTCTCGGCTCTGCTGCTGCTGCCACAGTAGTCCTCCGATGACATCCCTAGATAGAGGCATTATAGAGGCATTATTGGTCTCATTATTTTTCCTTTTTTATTAATAGGATGGGCGTCGATAAAGGGGGGGGGGGAGGGATTATTATAATTATTATTATCATTTCTCCTTTTCTTTTTTTTTTGGAGGACGGGGTGACTATTTCTTTTTTTCTCACAGGATGGGAGGCAGTGCGAGGATATCTTTGTACCTGTTTCTTTTACAGGATGAGCGACGATGAATGGGACTACATTTTTTTCCCCATTGGATGGAGGATGGTGTGTGTGTATGTGTGTGTGTGTGTGTGTACTAGTGGTTGGATACGTATTAGAACCAACCATCCACTGCACATTCCAAACACATTTCTTCTTTATCACCTCTACTTCCAATGATATATTGAACATATTTTTGCTCCCGATTTTACGAAAGTATGCGTCAGAAATTAATAATTACTCCGAAAATACAGCCGCTGGTGGAAAAAAAATAAATCGCAACGCAGACGCAAACATTCGGAACCAGAACACGTCCATAGCGAACCCCCCTTCCTACCCCCCCGTACTACCCACCACCGTCTCTTAACACTCGTGGTCTGGTGAACCCCCCCCCAGATGTGAAGGGTTCAACACAGGGAAGGGAGGGGGGAGGGAGGGAAGGAAGGAGAGGGTTCAGAGTTCAAACGCTTCCTGAAACCTTTATCTTCTCATGATTAGAGCACCGCTTGCTAAATACAGCTGTATCTCAGTGACGCCTACAGCTGAATCTCAGTGATAAATGCAGCTGTATCTTAGTGCCAAATACAGCTGTATCTGTGATAACTACAGCTGTATCTCAGTAACAAATACAGCTGTATCTCAGTGACAAATACAGCCGTATCTTACTAAAATAGGCAAGCGTATCTCAATGATAAATACAGCTCTATCTCAGTGATAAATGCAGCTGTCTCGCAGTGATAAATACAGCTCTATCTCAGTGATAAATACAGCTGTATCACATTGATAAATATAACCGTATATCACCGACATACATTCATTTGTTTATTAGGCTGCCGGAAGTATGTCTATAATTACTTAATGTGTCAAAGTAATCTATAATCTGCTATCATCGATAATTACATTGAAAATGGCGATGTTCGATGCAAATAAAGAAAGGAATTGACAGCGAAGTAGCCTGAATGTATAGTGTATCATGATCTCATTCAAGGTATTGTATGGTGTTTTAATATACAGTGTGGGGGGTACTGTACTGAAGATTTCTCTGGCCTAGTGTAATACAGCGCTGTGTACTGTGTACTGTAGAGATGTATAGTCTAGTACAGTGCTTAGAAGTACAGTGGGTATCGTAAGTAGTGCTGGGTCACTGTCATTACGATGTATGGTGTTGCAGTGCATTATACCTTGGTACAGTGAAGTGTATTCTGGTGTAGGGGCGTTACAGTGAAGAGTAATACAGTACGGTGTGGCGGAGTACAGTGTCATGTAATGCGGTGAAGTACATTGCAGGATATTGATGAAGAAATACAGTATTCTCAAGTGCTGTATAGTGCACAGTCAGTGTGATACAGTGGGTTGTGGTGCTGTATTTCGAACTACACACACACACACACTGTAGCATGCATTTGATTCGATCTAACCCGTTAAGGGTCAGGTCGAAGGGTCATGTCATCACCCGTCGCGCTCCGGGAGTCAAGAAGCAAGAGGACAAATGGCTTCCACTCAAGAGAATTCTCAACTAATCATTTCCAAAATACATTTACCACTTCCCGTGTTCTCTCTCTCCCCCCCCCCTCTCCTCCTCCTCCTCCCACGAATGAATTCAGCACAGTTGTCTCCTTCTCTCTCTCTCTCTCTTTCTCTCTCTCTCTCTTACTCTTGCAGTCCTATTTTTCCTTTTAGATAATAGCTCTTCTCACAGTTCTAATTCCTTTTGATGATACTTTTCACTCGTCTCATTATTTTTTTTTTTTTTTGTTACTTACAGTATACTTATACTCACATTCGTCCTTTTTTTTGTTTTGATTCTTTCTGGGTTACTTATAATTCATTACGTGTATTCCAACACTCCTTTATAAGCCAGTTGTAGTGTCCGACTGGATCCCCTTTCACCAATGGAAACAACTTGATGTTATCGTTTGGTTATCTTCTTCTCTATCACATGTTGCTTTTTATTTGCCTGCATCGTTTATGTGATTATCATTACAGGGGTCTACCTATTATCTCTGTTTAGTTGTGTACCCCCTGGGTCTCGTTTTTTGTTTATCTCTTTTAAGTTGCTTTTAAATATCATTTCTTTTTTTTTCAGATTATCTTCTTCGCTTCTTTCCAATTACCTTGAGTCTTAAATCATGTCTCTTTGTTCTGGCTTCAGCACATACAATTTATTAACTGTCATTTCAATCCTTTATTAAACTGTAATTCAGTTCAACCTTGATCACATCTTATATACACATTTACCTCCAAAAATTTAAATATATGTATATATATATATATATATATATATATATATTTTTTTTTTTTTTTTTTTTTTTATATGGTTTTTTACGCTAGTGACATTCAAGGCCTACATATACCTCAACATTTTTAGGAATTTCGTCATCAACTGATTCGACTTTGGCATGAATCATGTGTGAAACTCTTTTTTTTTTATTTTTTCTGTTTCATTTGGAGGGGAAAGTGCCAGTGCCGCAACGCGTTGCCTTGACGCGGGCTGCCGTACTTTGCCGGAAGTGTTGCCACGGCCGGCGTCTCACCACCGGCACTGGGCCAGGGTTGTCAAAGCCCCGTGCAACATCGAGGAGGCTTCGCAAGAACGACGATAAATCTATTGTCTTGCGAAATAATTACCGGTAATAAAATTTTAACGAAGGTAACTCGCGCCATTATACTCGAGTGAATTATTTGCATACTTAGGTACATGCGATATGCAAATTTAGCAGTCAAAGTGAACGTCAAATTGCCTCAGCCTGTGGGCCGAACATCAGTCAGTCACAAAAGCTTTTATATCAAAAATTTTCGAAGGCCTTGCGGATTTATAGATTTCCTAAAATCATCTTTCAAAGACGTCAGGCTTAAAACCCGAATAATTTAAGTTAATCTGAGACATTTACAGTTCCCAGAATGTATCAAGATACGAGGTAAAATGTTTACAGACATGGTGACGATTCTTCCTTCCCATTACGATTGGCTATAATATCTTCTTTTTTTTATCCCTTTTCTTTATTTCTTTTGATTTCTCTTTCTCTTATTTTGATTTTGCTTCGTATTCTGAACCAGCAACACTTGCCCCTTCGCTTCAGTCCTTCCTAATTTGTTGATGCAAATTTTCATCACTTGAGAAGCTGTTTTCTGCCATACACATCTCGTAGTGCTTCTGTCTTATCCCGTCATTTGTCCTTCCTCCTCCCCTGTCAGTCTGTCTGTCTGAGCCTCTGTCTCTCTATCTCTCGTTCTTGAGTCACATCTCCCCATACACTTTCCCCATGCATTGCCCCACTTCATTTCCACTACGTACTCCCTACTCTCCCTTTTTCCTCTTGTCCCTCCCACTCCCCTTCCGGCCCTTCCCTTCCCATCACGTACCCCCATCCCGTTCCTCGCTGCCCGTCCCAGCGAGAGTCACAGGGCAGGCGTCAGGGAAAGGCTCGAGGTAGGGACCCCTGTCGTGTAATTCCCGGCAAATTGCCTCGGACGTCACATAGCACTGTTCTGCCCTTAACGAACGAGCGCTGGGGGGCGTGAACCCTATCGGGGAAGTGCGGGGCCTTCAACCTTCTGACGAGTCCTCCTGGCTCGGGGCAGGAGGTGAGTGAGTGAGTGAGTGAGTGAGTGAGGAGCGAAAAATAATGATAACCCACAAGCCCTGAAATAAAAATTGAAAAAAGGGAATATATCCCCCTTTCTCTTTTAATCCTTTTCTTCTTCTGTTTTCTTTTTTTAAAGTCATGACTTCCCCCCCCCCCCTGTAGTTTCATAATGCAGGAGGAGGGGGAAGGGGGTGTTTGGTGGGTGGGTGGCTGGCTGGCTGCCTCAAGCTATGGCTTCCCTGCAGTTCGTTAATGCAGGAGGAGGAGGAGGGGGAGAGAGATGAGGGGGTCAGTGACGGGGGGTGGGGGTGAGGTGGTGAGGAGGGGGAGGCGCTGCTGGTGGGACGGGCGAAGACGTGGCCAGGGTGACAAGTCCCTGTCCTGTCCCCCTCCTGCACCTCTCCCTCCCCCCCACCTGCAAGAGGTCCCCCCTCTCCCCTTCCCATCCCCTCCCCCACCAAGTGGTCACACACTGAGCAGTTTTGGAGACTACAAATGGGTCGTGTGTGAGGTGGGTGTCGAGGACCGCCGTGGCCCACTGGGATTATGATGTCACACTGGGGCCGCCACGGCGGCCGCTGCACCCCGGTGTGGGGCTCGGTTGTGATCCACTGTGGGTGCGCTAACCTCGTCGGGTTGTGGCGGGGAGGTGGGTTGTGGTGGGTGGACTGGGTAATGCTCTTCCTTTTATCTTATTTTTTTTTTTGGTGGTGGAGGCAGGGAGAAGGTGGTGGTAGTGGGTTTGGTTGTCTGGTTGTGGTTGGGGGGGGATGCAGTCTTGGTTGCTTGGTGTGTGGTGGGGGCGAGGGTCCTCCTGTCTGGCTGGGGGTATCATCAGGATGGTGGCAGAGATCTTGGTGGAGGGGTGGGGGGAAGAAGAAGGGAAGGGAAGGGGAGGGCACTGGGGGTGGGGGGATTGATGGTGTACTGGGGTAGTCGGGGAGGGAAATGAGAGGGGGGGAAATGGAAGGGGGGGAAATGGGAGGGGGGGAATGGGAGGGGGAAAATGGGAGGGGGGGAAATGGGAGGGGGAGAAATGGGTACTGGGGCACTGAGGTTGGGGGTGTTGGTAGGAGAGGAAGAGAGGAAGGGAGAGGGGAAGGGAGAAGAAAGGAAGGAGGCAAATCATCCTGGGTCCTGTCAGTGGCGCAGAATGATGTTGACGACTTTCTGGATGTGTTGATGATAACGTTTTGACAGTTTGTTTTACTATGTCTTGTGTTGCGATCCCCCCCCCCCCCCCGCGGATCTTCCCAGTCTACCGGTGTTTGTTATGCTGTATCCACTTCCTTGTGTTGCGTGCGTGGATGTAACATTGCTTGTGCTTCATCACTCCCTCTATTCGCCTGTTATTTTTTCAAGGTGATATACTTTCAATTGGCAAGTCATTCGTGCGCATTTTCCCTGTGTTTCGTACGTCAGTCACGTGTTTCGTGTGCCTTTGCAACGACCGGATTTCAGACGTTTACACACAAGCGACATCATCTTGTGCACAAGCATCATGTGTGCGTGTGTGTGTGTTTGTGTGCGTGTGTGTGTGTATCTATTGCTGAAATGATGTAAATGTCACGAATTTTACACGGGCAATGTCCCTCACGACACGCATTTCATTTACGGCATTTTATGACAGTAACTTTTTCTTTTGTTAAAATTATCTCAGGTGATCGAGTCTTGTGACGTTCCCTTATGAATAATATATTTACATTTGGAAGTTTTTTCATTGTAGGGTAAATTTTCAGCTTTAGGGATGATCTAAGTCTTGGTAACCGGATTACGAAAAAGAAGGGGTTGGGGGGGGTGGGGGGGAAGGTACTCTTCTGAGGGTATAAAGATGAAAAGTATTGTTCAACAGTGAAAAAAAAAAGGTTAATGAGATTAACGAGGAGAGTAGATACAATATTTGAGGTCTGTGGAAGAATCTCTCTCTCTCTCTCTTTCTCTCTCATTCTCTCTCCCCCTCTCTCTCATTTTCTCTCTCTCTTCTGACTTTCCCAGCATACCTCTCTCCTTCTCTCACCCTCTCCCCTCTCGCTTCCCTCCAACCCAACAAACTGTCCATATAGACACAGCAAAGGGGAGAGAGGGTGGGGGGAGGATGAGGAGCGGGGGGTTTGTGGAGGGGGTTGATAAAACCCTCCCTTCCACCTGTGAATGTGGGAAGATCTGTCATGCGTTGCACTGTCATGTGTTTATGACTGTTGGCTTGGACGCCCTCTTGACCTGACACGTCCCCACTCCCCCCCCAATCAACGCACTCCTCTCGAGACCACTACTTCTTCCCTCAACGCACTCTTCCCGAGGCTGCTACCTCCACCGCTCTCTTCACACCACTTAAGTCAACGTACCCTTCACCACCACAGTGCCTCCTTTAACGCACTCTCCTCAAACGCTTCTTCCTTCATCGCACTCTTCTCGACACTGCAATTTCCCCCCCCCCCCTCAACGCACTCTTCTCGACGCTATTTTCCTGTACCTCGTCCTGTTTTTTCCTGTTCTGCTTCATTCCCACCTTTGGCTCACTCGCCATTCGCCTTGGAGTTCTCTCACAGACCCAATTAGACATTCTGACCTCTGACCTCTGGTTAAATACTCTGACCCCACTTTACGTGGGTGCTAAACCCCCTCAGGACAAGAATCTTTTCTACTAATTCAGGCACACTATCCCTGTGGGAGGTAATCTACCGCTACCTACCCCCCCTCCAGGTAGAAATTCTACCCCTTACAAGGTTAATCTACCCCTCAATCCCCCT
Organism: Panulirus argus; assembly: GCA_038088735.1. Taxonomy (NCBI): domain Eukaryota; kingdom Metazoa; phylum Arthropoda; class Malacostraca; order Decapoda; family Palinuridae; genus Panulirus; species Panulirus argus. The sequence goes on from JAYMFT010255592.1 coordinate 8,897, forward strand.
AGGTAGATAATTCTACTCGCCATCTCCCGAGGGAGTAGTCTACCTCCCGCGAAAATGTTACTTCAGTTAACTGGGTTGTGATTGGCTGAGGTAAATAGGGCACGTGTGTAAGCTTGGCTCCTATTGGTCAACATCCCTTCGTAGATATGTAAAGCGGGTTGTGATTGGTCGAAGTCTGTATGCCAGATGTGTAAGGCGGGCGCCCATTGGACAACATTCCTCCCATAGATACGTAATTCAACCGGTAATTTCGCCCCGGTATGGGTCTTCTGTCCCTACTCCGAGGAAGCAATAAGTAATGCCACTTTGGCGTGTATTATCGGGTTATGACCGATGCGAGACCCAATTTACGCACGGGGAAAGTGCGTATAAGTACGGTTGTCAGTCCTCCGTACGCATAATGTTACTTGACTTACGTGTCTGGCTAGAAGGAAACGTTCCGTATCGATGTTACTTATTGCAATACTTGTGGAGGTCCGGAACACTATGATTGTGTTGCGACGGATACATTATAGAGTGTATTGTATTGTAATACGGTATGATGTATGCGCACGCACACATACGTACAACCATATATATACATACATACATACATCCTCACCTGCATTTATACATAAAACTATACATATATAAATACGCTTGTACATACATGTATGTACGCTCAAGCACCTATATTCATATATACATATATGCATACACCCTTACGTACATACAAGACATGAATATGTTCGTGTGCTCATTCAGACATACATACATACACACAGCCATACATACTACATACAGTGATCCAAGGATGCACATAGTGATATACGCATACAGCTATATATATATATATATATATATATATATATATATATATATATATATATATATATATATATATATATGCATCTGACGTCATACGGTTGATATAACGATAGAGATACATCGAATTATGATTCTTACGTCCTTTTCATCTCCCTCACTACGTTCTTCCTCCCTCACCATTCTTCCTCCCACGCTCCACCACTTCTTCATCACTACTCCCCCTCCTCCTCCCTCACTAACCTCCCTCTCTCTCTCCTTATCTCCCTCACTTCGCTCCTCCCTCTTTCCTCTCTTCCTCCCTTCCTCAACCGACTCCTCCTCCCTCATTATCCTCCCTTTCCTCCCTCTGTCCTTCACACAGCTCTTCCTTACTCCTCCTCCTCCTCCCTCATCCAACACAATAAACTCCTTCGGATCTCAGGTACAATTTCCTCCGCATTTTTTCCTCCCCACCACCTGCTGTTCTCCCCCCCCCCCTCCGCCACCTGGCCCCCTTCCCCTCCCCCACCCAGAACGCCTAGTTTTCCCCTAAGAGCCGCCGAGTTTTCCCCCTCCCCCTTCCCCTCAGGAGCCCTGGTGTCAAAAAGCGGGCGGCTCAAGAGATCCTCCTTCCCTTTCTAAGCAGCTTTCGTCTCCTCCAACTCCGAGCGGAGGGGGATTTTTCCCCCAATTGTTTTTGTCAACTTCAGATGTACTTGATGATTTTCCACCCCTCCCCCTACCCCACCATCCCCCTGCAAGTTGGAGGGTGGGTGGGGGGGAGGGGGGGGTGGTGGATATTTACCGGGCGTCTGAGGGCGGGCGGGGATGCCGCCCTCTCCAGCACCTGCTTATTATTAATGGCTCTGGGGGGAGGGGGAGGGGGAGGGATGGAGGTAAGAGAGAGAGAGAGAGAGAGAGAGAGAGAGAGAGAGAGAGAGAGAGAGAGAGGGAGGCGCGGGGATTTTTTTTCTATATTGCTATTTAGCGGGCGGGAGAGAGAGAGAGAGAGGGGAAAAAAAGAGAGTAAGAGGCTATATGTCTGGCGGGGAGATCTGGAAAACGGATGCGTCGTGTGGCGGGGGAAAAATACCGAGTGGGGGAAAAAAAGTATCTCCCCGAACGACGTAAAACACAGTTCGGTGTGTATACTTTTTTT
>JAYMFT010255603.1:0-24491 GCA_038088735.1 Panulirus argus
TTATAGCTACAGTTTGACTTAAATACTATAGAGGCATTATTCCAGTTTATACTGTGATTTTCTTTACTAACATGATTGAATATTGCTGAGTTTGTTTTTGTGGAATTGATAATAGTGACATTGCTATTTATTGCTTCACAATAAATTGTGTTTGGTGCAAAATCTAATCAGACTGTATTGCTAACTTCCTTGGATTTGACCAGCTAAAAACCAAGTTCATCAAGATATTGTTGTGCTGACACACCAGGCTGGTTTTAATGAAGTAGAAGTACATAATGGAGTTGTTGAATCACATGGTGGACAACTATCAAATGAACGACTCACTGGTATGGAAAAACAACGAGCTAGTAAATGGAAAGACAATAAAAAAAAGAGCAGCAGAACCAAATGTGAGTTTTAACAATAAGAAATATCTCTGAGGCCTTTGAGTTGCTAGAAGAAGCTATAGCTATTTTCAATGAAAAAGATCCCCAAACAGAAAGAAATCAAAAGTCAAGAGGATAATAACAAGTGGAATAATAATGGGTGGAAACAAGAAGTGGCAAAACTACCATCTGTTGCATTCCCACCACCAGTATGTATCACTCCCCATCACCCTAAAACCACACTATGCTCCTTAGGAATTTCTTGCAACTCACGTGAGGGGTTGGAAATGGATGTTGATTCTCCCAAACTTACTTTTAGTGATGAAGACAAAGCTGCTTCTCTACCCTTTAATGATCATAAGGGAAAGGTGGAGTCTCAGAAGTTTCTTCCTTAAGGATCCTACTGACCACCACCAACACCACCACTTCATCAATCGCCACTACTGCATCAGCCATTGAGAAAATAATTATCTGACGTGTTTATCAATCTTACCTGCATGTACAGTGCACATTTATTAACACTTATAATATCAGCAGGGTTGTCTTTGGTATTTACTTAGTATTTGTGTGAGAATATTTTGATCTGAAGTATACCGAAGGAACATATCACTTGTTTATATCACTGGTTCAGTGGTAAAGTATGTTTTAATTTACGGTTTCACTTAAAATAGCACTTTTTAAGAACCTATCCACGGTGTTAACAGAGAACTTGCTGTACATCACAAAAAAAAAAAAAGCGAACATGTAGACTTGAATATGACCCACACGATAATGAAGACATCTGTGAAGATTAGAAAGGGATGAGTCCTAGTAAACAGTTACTTCTGATCCAGCCACTGAAAATAATCTTTACTATAGCTGATAAAAACACTTCAAATATAACTAACAGACAAATAACCTCAAACATTTGACTTTCCAAGAAAACTTTGGACCGCATCAGAGCCCATTTTCTGAAGAGCTGGATTAAGTGAACAAGGAGCATGGAAAAGTACAGGTTAGTATTTATGTCCTGGACCCAAAAAGTGAAAGCTTGCTCAGGAAGATCTTAATTATGTCCAAGTAGAGCGTCAGTGCACCAAAGATGTGCTCCTCGGGAGATATCTGGTGCTTGCGTCCACCAACCACAATCTGCGTATCGTACACAAGGTACTGGGGAGAACAAGCAAGGGATAAGATTCCTGTACCCATGTAATAGGATCTATTCCTACTGCATCAGTTAATCCTGTAAATGATGAATTTCTTTTGTAATTTTAATTTCTGAATAATAAATAACAACCAACAAGACATGCAAACTAAAGAAATAGTCAAGAAAAGAAAGAACAATAAACAGAACCATGGAGCATGTTAACCAAAGGCACAAGCTAGCAAACTAAATATATATCAAACAACAAATGCTTTAAGGTGATCCTATGTAAGGCAAAAAGCATACAAATCCCTTCCCAAAATTAAAAACAAAAAATCTATTCTGAGATGTCATAACAAAAATTTTAAATATCATGCATACATGATTCTTGCATAAAACTGGTTTAGTAATGCAACAGGATGCTACATCAATATGCAGAAAGAAACTATAAGAGGCTATATTCTTGAAATTACAATTAGTTTACAATATATATATTCAATCTCAAAACAATGATTCCTCAAACATAAATTGAGCTAATAAACTATGCTATCTATATCATGACACTGGATGCAAAGTATTAAGATGCAAGGTTCATAACCCTCTTTTCTTATACATGCCAATTATGGCATTAAACAAAAGTGTGCAAAGGCTGAATAAAGGTAAATATCATAATCTGAAGGGAGAAGGACAGTATTATCTCATGGAATATGGATGTCCCTTCAAAAATGGCATTTTTCAAAACCTTTCCAATTAATAACTTACAGAAAAAATGACATATCCTGTATTGGTGATAATACCTACGTAATTTTCTTTAGTGCTAATTTCATACAGTAACACAAATATCAATCATAATTTACCTTTTAAAGATATATATAGTGAGATTCCAAGATGAGATTACCTGGCATTTACAAACACTAATTTCATATTTTCTTTTGTCCTAAGTGATTTATACATTTACAAGATTATCTGTAGATGTGGAACGGACAGAAGACAGCATGAGGAGTGTTAGTACCAGAGGAAGATATGATAATGCAAAGGACGTGGTCACTGAAGTAGAAGATGGACTCCTCAGATTGAGAAAACAGAAGAATGACGAAAACTATATTTCAATTTAAGTCTGGGAATAAATACAGAGAAGTATATAGATTAAGGGTAAGGTGGAAGGAAAGGTTAAGGGGATATGTGTGAGAACATTGCACCCTAAAAGGGAATTCTGCAGAAATCTACTATGGCCATGTTGTGAGGAGGTGGTTTTGCATAAGCCATTATGCTGTATTGCAGAAAAAAAAGCATACATGGTACAGACGGATGGATAAAAATCAGCTAAGAAATACAGTGACACTGTAGTTTAGTATTATTTCATTGAAGTCTTTATCACACTAATTCTATAGAATAATGAGATGGCTTCTCTGTAATACTGAACAATAACAACTTAGTTTAGAAAAAGTTTTGAACTAGTATGATCAATACATTTATGATGATGCATGGGTCTGGGAGGTATTTTAGTAACTAATTGGCAATGGGAAGATTTTACATGCCTGACTATGACATGTACAAAAGGAGTGTTTTGTCTGAACAGTCTATCTCAAAAATGTAATGAAATTTCAAGAGATTCTTTACTTAGGTTATATCGACGAAATTTCGAGATTCTATACTTAGGTTATATCAGTGGATAGGTATTTGCAGTTTCAGACATTTTAAGCAAGTATGTAATCTCAAATATTCATTATCTTAAGTCAATAGAAAGCAAGATCAGTTAATGAGATACTGCCACAAAACCTGATTCAGCACTTTCTGTTTCTGGAAGCAAAGCAATTTACAGCATCTAAAAAACTTATATCAACTGAAAAAATAAAAAGGTATTTCTATCATCATCCTAACATTATGGAAAGTATTTCCTTTCAAATATATACAAATATGTATACTTATCATTTCACCTTTTCATAAACCATGACTATAAATTGGGTATACTTTATTGCCCATGCCACGTAGGAAAAACACAGCAAATGCCATCAAGGTCTGAATATTGTACAAAGACAAGGTGAATTTCTAGTTTTTCCATATACCAACCAATTTCATCAACTGCTAATTCTCACCAGTACGAATTTTAGGAAAACTTTCATACTGCATATTTTTCTATTACTGTAAATATCAGCATAGTACATACCTTAGAAAAAGGTTTATCAAATGGGAAAAAGTATCAAACTACATGGATGAAATACATAAAAGATGATAGCTTTCATGAAGCATATTGATAATCTGTCAATCTCTTTAACAGATTTTATAAAAAAGTTGGACAGGTAGTCCTGACTTTCTTCAAGGTAACTGTAATCTTTTAACGTAATTAAACTATCTTATACTCCTTCTTGCTCTTACAATATATGATGCAGCCAATCAGTTCCATGCAATATCTATTTTGAAAGAAAGAAAGAATACTTTTAACAGCGGTGTCACTTATCTGATGGTGGTTTTGCGCAAAGAATTAAGGCTGGTAAATGAAGATGGTACATTACCATTACAAAGTTCAACATCCTGTTGGGTTTAGATGCTAGTTGCAAATAAAAGACATCTATTGAAAGATGAACTTCTTACAGAAAAATGTAACACATAACTGGCCTTTTAGTCTAACATTCTAAAGGAGTTACCATAAATAATTTCCAACACCTGAGAGAAGTTTATCAGGAGCCCAAGCCAGTCAAGTCACTGTAAACTCAAGAACTTTTAACTGAAATAGTTTACCTAACATACTGTTTTATTAAGAATATCTGTAAAGACTGCAAAATCTCTCTTACAACATAAACAAATGCCTTATTTGTTCTTTGAAACTGATTTTCACCCATGCATCTCCAAAATTTAGATTCATTTGGTAGCTCTTTCTGAACTTAATTAAACATCTGGTATCTTCTGAACAAGCATAAATCACATGAGTTTCATAAGAAAAGAACTTAATTAAACAAGAGGACTGAGCATTAATCCTAAATGGCCTTAACTCTAGGAATTATTTAATATTATACTTATTACAAAAATTTTAGTTCTATAGATATTATGGATACTCTACATTATAGTATATAAACATTTCAACCTTAATTAGATCAGTCTATTTACTGATCCTATCATTTCTATGACAAAAAAATGTTTTCTGCAACCACTTCATCACATTCCTCTTGTTCTGTCTTAGGTCTTAATCTCTCCCACCAAAGAGAGAAAGCAGAGCTAAGAAAATGTTGATAACATCAAGGTAGAGAACAAGAGCACCAAAAATGTGCTCCTCAGGAGACATCTCGTGCTTTCGCCCACCCACGATCATCTGAGTGTCAAACACCAGGTACTGAAACACATAGAACACTAATGTCAACTGCAGCTCAAAGTATAGCTAAGGAACTTCCAAATTCAATGGGTTACCACAATCTTAGAACATTCCACACCATTATAAAAAAAAAAAAAAAAAAAAAAAAAAAAAAAAAAAAAAAATAAGGATTAGCATGCTTTGTTGCAGGAAAATCTTACTCTTTACAATAGCAACAGAATAAATAAAAAGCAATATAATGTCATACACATTTCAAATCTGCTATTACACTACAATACACTTCAACACATGATTTCTGTACTATCATAATACACTTAAAACATTAGTAATGTCAAACAGATCAAACAAATTTTTCTTGTTCCCGGACCTACCCTGACTGCCAATTTTATAAACCATATCCATAAACACAGTATCTGTAAAACCCTGGTAACGTATATTGCCATGCTTAAAAATGATTAATTCAACAGAAAATAATACATAAAATCCAGAGATGTGGTGGTAGCATGAAAGGAGAAAGTTGAGAGTAAATGTGAATAAAAGTAAGGTTATTAGGTTCAGCAGGGTTGAGGGACAAATTAGCTGGGATGTATGTTTGAATGGAGAAAAATTGGAGGAAGTAAAGTGTTTTAGATATCTGGGAGAGGACTTGACAGTGAGTGGAACCATGGAAGCAGAAGTGAAGCATAGGGTTGGGGAGGGGGTAAAGGTTCTGGAAGCAATGAAAAATGTGTGGAAAGAGAGAACATCATCTCAGAGAGCAAAATTGGGTATGTTTGAAGGAATAGTAGTTCCAACAATATTATATGGTTGCAACGCATGGGTAATAGATAGGGCTGTAAGGAGGAGGGTGGACATGTTGGAAATGAAATGTTTGAGGATAATATGTAGTGTGAGGTGGTTTGATCGAGTAAGTGATGAAAGAGTAAGAGAGATGTGCGGTAATAAAAAAGTGTGGTTAAGAGAGCAGAAGAGGGTGTGTTGAAATGGTTGGACATATGGAAAGAATGAGTGAGGAAAGGTTGACAAAGAGGATATATGTGTCAGAAGTGGAGGGAACAAAAAGGAGCAGGGGACCAAACTGGAGGGGAGGGATAGAGTGAAAAAGATTTTGAGTGATTGGGGCCTGAACATGCAGAAGAGTGAATGGCGTGCACGGAATAGAGTAAATTGGAACAATGCAGTATACTGGGGTCAATGTGCTGTCAATGGACTCAACTACGGCATGTGAAACATCTGGGGTAAACCATGGAAAGGTCTGTGAGGCCTGGATGTGGACAGGGAGCTGTGGTTTTGGTGCATTACACAAGACAGGTAGAGAATGGATGTGAGTGGATGTGGTCTTTCTTCATATGTTTCCTGGTGCTTCCTCACTACTGCAGAGGGTGGCGATGCTGTTTCCAGTGGGGCGGGGTGGCATTGGGAATGGATAAAGGCAAGCAAGTATGAATAAGTACATATGTGTATGAGAGTGGATGGGTCTTTCTTCATCTGTTTCCTGGCGCTACCTTGCTAATGTGGGAAATGGCGATCAAGTATAATAATAATTATTATTATTATTATTATTATTATTATTATTATTATTATTATACTTGATCGCTGTTTCCCGCGTCAGTAGGGTAGCGCCAGGAAACAGACGACGCTACCTATGTATTGCAAGAGGTCACAGTGGTGCGCGTGATCTAGTATATGGGGGGGGAAAGGAAAATTAAACACAATAAGTTCATAAGTGCACTTTCGTGTAATGATCACATTGTCAGGGGAGATACAAGAATGAGATAGAAGACATAGGGAAAGTCACTTGATATACAAGATACAAGGAAGAACAGCTAAGTCGCCATTGGTAAACAAGCATTACCAGATGGTGGCATTCAGGTTAGTGTGTTTGGATCTGGCAACATGCCTGTCATAAAATTCTTATCATTTGGAAAGGGAACATTTATACACATCCCTGGGGATAGGGAAGAAAGAATACTTCCCACGTATTCCCTGTGTTGTAGAAGGCGACTAAGAGGGAAGGGAGCAAGGGGCTGGAAATCCTCCCATTGGGTTTTACTTATGCAAAAGAAGGAAAAGAAAAGGGGGCCATGTGAGGATTTTTCCGTCTAAGGTTTAGTAATCTGTTCTTGATGCTACCGTGCTGATGGGTAAAATGGCAAAAATGTATGACAAGGGAAAAGGACTGCTGCCCACATATTCTCTGTGTGTCGTAGAAGGCGACTAACAGGGATGGGAGCAAGGGGCTGGAAATCCTTACCTCCTGTTTTACTTTTCAAAAAGAAAGAACAGAGAAAGGGGCCAACTGAAGGTTTTTTCCTCTAAGCCTCAGCCATCAGTTCTTGATACTACCTCATTAATACAGGAAATGACGAATATGTATGAAAAATATATATATAATGTGTGTTTACATCATCAGAAAACAACTGATTCATCTCATAGGTGCCCCATCAACAACATACTGCATTTCTGCTCCTTTCTCTAGGACCCTCACATTTACCTTCCTCACCATCCACCCATGTACAAATTAAACAGCCCTGTTACAGACACACCTTCACCAGGAACCACTCACCTTCCTCTCTACCTACTCACATATGCCTTTATTTTTTAATCAAAACTTCTCAGTGCTTCCAATTGTTTTCATTCCACACCATATATTCATAAAACCTTTCCTAGAGCATTTCTATCAACTCTATCATATGTTTCCCCTAGATACATAAATGTCATATATGCAATCATCTATTGATTCTTTAAGTATTTCACACACATTCTTCAAAAATTCTGATCAACAGATCCTCTAACACCCTTGAAACCACACTGTTCCTCTTCAGTTTGATTTTCTGTAAATGTGACCACCCTCTCAATTGCCACTTTTCTAAACAACTTAACAGGTAGGCTCAAGAAACATATACCTCTGTAATCTGAACATTCACCTTTGACCCCCATGCCTTAATACAATGGCACTATACATACATTCTGCCAATACTCTGGCACCTTGCTATGGTTCATACACATAATGATAATCCTAACTACTAACAAGACAGTTACCTACTTTCTTATGAAATTCAACACCAATATCATCCACTCCAACCAACTTGCCACTATTCATCTTGTGCAGGCTTTCACCAACTTGTCTCTTTTCAAGATATCATTGCCATGATTCTCACTTTGCATACTTCCTAGACCCAAATGCCCTACATCTGCCACCCTATCATCACACAAATTCTACAATCCTTCAAAGTACTCACTCCATCTCCTCTTCAAAGCCTGTTATCAATTCCCTTTTTGCCCCATCCCCCAATGTTCTCATTTGTCCTCTTGTTTTTCTCATACTATTTACCTCCTAAAACATTTTCTTATTCTCCCAAAAGCTAGCTGGATACTTAATCACCCAAACTCCCTCACCCATCTTTCTATACCTCATACCACACATTCTCTTGTACATCTCCCAATCATTCTTTGATAAGTGCTCATGAGCTGGTAATGTGGTGCAGCTTAACATTCCTCTGAATAGGCTTATCAATTCTATCATTTCTTTACCATCTGTTTAACATCATCATAGGGAGCAAGAAATTCATTACCATCAGTTCCTTACCATTATAAAGAGCATGAAATACTTACACTGCAACCCCATATTACTTCTATCCTCATTATTCAAACTCAGAGTAAAACAAATCCACAGCAAAATCAAGCAAAACATCCAAATCACACCAACATAACATGGTTTCAGACCTAAACCCTCTACTATCATGATAAACACTGACTTGCACAACACATCCTAGATGGATTCAACCAACAATAGCTCCCTTCCATGCAACACAATGACCTTACACAACACATCCTACATAGATTCAAACAACCATAGCTCCCCTACTGAACAGTAATAGTTGCAACAGATATCAACAAAGCATTCAGCACCCCAACACCTCCTCACACAAAATATACTTAACACCACCCTCCACAACAATTAAAAAAAGTGGTTGGCCAATTTTGCAGCCTGCCTCTTTGGGGGAGAGTCATTCACAATGCCTTTTTCTCTCAAATACTTAAATCTTACAACTGAGTTCCATAAAAAGCAATTCTTTCTCGAATCCACTTCAATCTCTTCCAACACAACTTCACATTACCTCTAACAAAACACAATTCAAAGGTCCTTTCATGAGCAGACAAACTCACAATAATATCACAACACCCTGACACCACAGTGGCAACATCATGTGCGGAGCACTAAATTACATGACTGGGATAATGTCATACCAAGAGCAGAATGTCTGCATCTCAACAGCAGTCTTAAAGCACTGTTTTATTATAACGACACGACATGAGTCCAGCTCACACCTACCAATTCACTCGTCAATCTTAAATGGATTTATTACTCCTGCTGAACAAAACACCAACCATTCTAGGCATCATATACAGCATATATGGCATTAATTCTCCACACCACTAATATCAACACAAACTAAATGACCTCAGAACACTAACTGGCATGGGATCTGGACAAAAAAAGGGATCCCCCAATATAAAACCACTCAACTCTACTTTAACCTATGCCTTCCTGGTCTTCCATCCTCTCAAAAGCAAACATAACAAAATGGCAAAATCACACAAAAACAGTGCACTTACAACAATTACAGGCTGCTTAGTAATAAAAAATACTCAACACCTATGAAATGATACAGAGATCCTTCCAATACAATCCCAACTCAATATGCTCGGCACTCAATTCTATGTATTAGAACTTGACCCTACTCATCCAAACCACTCCTTAACCAACCACCAACCCCCAAACAGAAATACAAAGCTTAACCCCGCCTTAACTACTCAGCGATCACCCCCCCTCAACATATACACACAGAAAAAATACATATACATTAAAATAACCCATCACATTTTTGTCTAACTATCTAGACATCATTACAGGAAACTACAAATACTGTTTCAACATATCCCTAGACCCTTCATCCCCATGATACAACTACTACAACGATGGCACCAAGCACCTGACACTCAATTGCCCTGCACTCTCCACACATAAACACACGCAAAACATCACTACACTTTATAACCTGTGGTCCCGATCAGTGGACATAGTTGGATTCCTGAGTCTGTAGGAGCCTCATAAAGACAGAGGGCACACCTGAGGCAGAAAGTTAGTGAGTAATCTATAATAAACTATTGATATAACAACTTTATAAGTATCTTTCACTGGAAGTACCTTTACATCGATGCTTCAGGAAATATTTTCTCTTTAATTGAGTACAAAAGCAATACCTACATTGAAAAGACATTACTAAGAGAGCCATGAGCAACACCAATACCTATGTTGAAAAGACATTAGTAAAAGACATTAGCAAGAAATGAATATAATGTAAAACTCCAAAAACAACAAAATCAGTAAGTGCAAAACTCAAATGTGTGATTTATGTTTTACAATAGCAAGAAAGGTTTCCTCTGTATTTATGGTGATGGTCATATGGCTTGGCATAAGAAAATTAACTGAATTATCTTCTATATTTTCATGTTAATGTCATGAACTTTTACTGGTTAAAACTAGCTAGAAAACAAAAAAATTTAATATTGAAGAAAGTAACTTACCATTGAGAAAAGTAGGGCAATTCCAGCAGAATAAATTGTGTACATGATATGGCTGTATGTGAAGATTGCAATAATCCCAAACAGGAACATAACCATAGCTGCCACGAACAGGTAGATTCCACAACCAGTGAAATCATACTGAAAGATAAAAGTCTGACTTCACTATAAATGTTATAATCAGCTGTGTGGCCAAGAGCAAATCTCACTAATCTTCAGTTTCCCAATAGATATATAGTATAACCTCACATTTTCATACTTTAGTTCACTCAAGATATTTCAAATAAATTCATTGAGAATGAAATTCCAAGTAATTTCAAGACAAATCAACTGAGATAGACCTTTAGTTGAATTATGCCATTACCAAAATTGTTACCCATGGGTAACACACCCAATCACAACTAGGGCCTACGGAAAAGTATGGGGTAAAACTTGGATTCTCAGCAGTGGCCCAGCCTCCAAGGTATGCAGCAGTTCTTATGGTTAAGTAGCCTCTTTTGAATTTTTGCAAGTTATGTGCTAAGATACATTTGGAATGGCATAAAATGATATACATTACTAGTTTAGCAACCATAGGAGGAAATTATTGTGGTAGTTCAGAAAAAGAAAAAAAAATTGAAGTAAAGACTTTCAAAAAAAAGGCTTTGTGTCAACATTTAACTGACCTAATCATGCATGTCATACTTAATTTATCACTAAAGGTAAGTGTAATATAGAATACAGATATAATTCACGAGAACATATGTGAAAATTAGATGTTCTCTCTATGCAGTGTTATCCTTGGGGATAGGGGAGACAGAATACTACCGACATATCTCCTGCATGGTGTGTGCGTGCGTGTGTGTGTGTGTGTGTGTGTGTGTGGAAGGTGCAAGAAATATTGCCCTCCTGTATTACTTTCTAAAACAAAGGACAGAGGAAAGAGCTACTTAAGGATCATATATTCTCTAAGGTTCAGTCATCTATTCTGGATGCTACCCCGGTCACACGGGAAATGGCGAACATTTATGAAAAATATCTATGCAGTGTCTATATAACACTTGTAAACAAAGTGACAACATATTGGAAAACAGTGACATAGGTCAAGTGTCATCCTTTTGGTTTGAATTTGTGAGTAATTCAACCCTCCCTCTTGTTATCCAGTAATTCCCTTGCATTGTCTATGAGCTTTCAGCAAATATTTAATAAATTAAATATCTTAACTAATATATTCAATCACATATACTTCATATAATATAAGATTTCCTTCACATCTTACATACTCTTCAAGTAATCCTACCACTTCTGACAGAGGTTCCACAAAAAGCTGTTTAGTTAAAGCTGTTTTACTTTAATGTCACCTGTTCCTGCCTCTTCCATTCCTCTGGCACTTTGCATCTCTTCAGTGCCATCTTAACCAGTAATTCATGTGGTTTATCTTGCACATCTGCACATATCTGAAGCACACATGGTGAAATTTCATCAAGATAATGAGCCTTGCACGAGTCAACTACTTTAAGTATGCTACTAATATCTTTTCTAGATATCTTGAATTCTAAAACCTTCCCCACCATTCCATCTCATTTGTGTCTTCGACAATGAAAACACTTTAGAACTTGTCATATCACATATCACTACAACAATCTACAATTTTTTTTTTCCTCTGAATCCCTTAGCAAGATTATTGTTCCTTAACTGACAACTGACTCCAGATGATTTTATGGAAGAGTTTTAGATCTTCAACTGCCTTATCCACAATATTCTTTTCAAAAATTTCCTTGCTCCTCATCTTTAATCCTGGTAGACTCACTCCATGCTCTATTGTACCTTGCAAATGCTGGCTGGCTGGAGTGCCATCTGAATCCTCACCATAGGGCATCGTGAAACTCCTTTGCTTTATGACATCTTTTATTCAATGATTCCTTCCTTTTTCTTACCGTTCCCTCTATGTGTGAGCTTTGGGGTACCTATGCCTCTACTCCTTCACCGTAAATTTCAAAGAAACTCTCACTACAAAACCCTGGTCCCTGGCTATTGAACTCCATTTCCTGATTTACATTATTACAGAAATTGTTCAGGTTTGTGTAGTTTTCATAATCATATCTCCTCTTTATGTCCTGTCTCACCTCTGATCTTCTAAAGTTCTCTTTTATATCATATCCAAACTTGAGCATTACATGATTACTTCCACCAACTACTGTATTACTTATCATCTTCTCAATATCCAAGGTATATGTGCAAAGTTAAGATCTTGCAATGACCATCTATCAGTCCCTCTTTTCCTAGTGTGGTATAAGAAATTTTCCTTTATACACTCCAAGAACTTGTGTCTCTATGACTCCCTATCACTATGAGAATCCAAATCTCATGTTCCTCAACATGTTGGTGTAGGAAATTTTCCTGTATATATCAAAAAAATTGTGTCTCTATGACTTCTTAACACCATGAGAGTCCAAATCTCTCCCAGTCTCTATAATTGAAATCTCCCATCATCATTACTTTGCCAATTCTAAAAGGGATTTTTACACTCCTTCATGTACCATACTGATTGTTCCTTCGTTGTTTATATGTTCCAGATTGTTGCAATGCTTTGGAGGATTATAAAATAACATCATTATGTTCTTCCCACTCTGTAATGCCTGAATAAGCCATTTTCCACTCTTTTTTGAAGCTTTTGAGTACCTTTTGTTAAGAGGGATAATATTCCCCTCCTTTGCCTTCACTTTCTTTTCTTGCTATAATGTACCCCTCAGAGAAGAACAGGTGAGAACATTTCTTTCTAGTAAGCTTAGTTTCCTTGACTCCATCAATATCAGGTGCACATTTCCTTATATGATCCTTGAATTCCAGCTGCTTAACACTAACTATTAAATTATCAACATCTGAATACAATACTTTCAGTCTGATATTACAACGTCTTAACAGTTCTGCCCTCTCTGCAGTTCTAGTGGGGCTGCTCCATCTTCTTGCCACATGTGGCATCTCCAAGGTTTGTTTTCTGACTGTACTCTTTGCTTTTCTCCCTCTCTTCCTTTGATTTGTCACATAAGACAAATTTCCCAATGAATCACACATTGCCTACAAGATTTTTAGCTTTTCTAAGTACTTCTTGGAATGATGACTCCAAGTCAAATGTAACCACAACTAGTTGACCCCTTATACCTTGGTCATGATCACAGAAATCATATCTAGGAGTCCCATAGCCTCCTTTTATCTTTTAATATACATCTCCTCCTTTCTCCTCTTTCTTCTTTATCTGGTGCATAATCATTTTCTAAGGTAAAAATAATCAGTGATTAATGTCTTTCATCCTCCGGCTTTACTTATCTTTATTATTTTGGTGCCAACTGCACTGTGTTAAAATTGACTGCCTTTTGTACATCATGTATCTACTTTGCCATAACTTATACTCATAATCCCTTTATATCTGTAATCCTTTATTTTGAAATAAACAGTGCATGCCCCGGAATGGAGCAGCTGATGGCAGGAGTTTACAGATATCCTTCACTAAGTTCTTAATATGACATTTGACTACACTGGTAACAAGGATGGGATGGTCCAGATTTTCCTGCTGAGTTATAACTCTGCAGACTCTGAGCTTCAGTAGCCTATATACCTGTTCTTCACTTGCTATTGATGCATGGAGGAAAGTTGAGGTAATGCTCAACCTCCAGTTATGGAGGGAAGCAGCATCACAGGATGCTTGGGCATCTATGATGAAAATAAGAAGTTCACTTCATACTAAAAAAGGATGGACCTTTTCCTACGGGCCAATGGACTTACAGTAGAGGCAAGATATAGCAAAGAAGGCTACCATAGCTGAGAGAAGGAAGGCAATTTTTCTCACAGAGCCCTGTCAACTATGTAAACCACTCTGCCCAACCTCCTCCAACCAGCAAAGCTTAAGGATCCTTCATTTATGGAGTTTGTCTCTCCAATTAAGTATTACAATCCAGTTCCCTCAGAAATTATAGAGTTGTAAGTTTGGTTCTAGAGACAGATGTAAGAATGCATCTGTTGTTTATAGCCTTAAAATCATCCGTCCATAGTAACTTTGGATTGTTTTTAAAAAGGGCCCCTCTGGGATAGGTTTGTTATAGTCCTTAATCAAGTAAAAATTCAGTTTAAGTTGATTAAACTTTAGTTTAGCTTTTGAGAAAGCCTATCATAGAGCTATAGCAATGGATCTGGCATAACCACTGAGTCACAGTCTGTAATAGATGGTTAAACTGTTTGGCAGTTAACTTAATGATGATTAAGTTACTAATGTATATGTATAGTCAGTAATGCATATATGTTTAAGATTTCTCTGTGATTTTTTTCAGAGATAAAGGAGACTTTATGGTCAACATTTGGCATGTTATTAGGACACTCTGGTCCCTAACCTTGTATTTGCACTACAAATTATTGTTTATTGTGGCCAGCTTCCTGAGTGCTGCAGGGACACCTGGGGCAGTAAGATTTCTTCATAATAATTACTTCTTTAGTTTGAGGAGACTTTAAGGGCAAGATCTGGTATATTATTGAAAATAATTGAACTTAAATTTTAGCAACTGAGATTCATGCAATTTCTTAGTCCCTAACGTGCAAAATATTGTTGCAGTTGTGTAGTATCATTTCCAAAAGGCTGCAAAGTTGTACATCCAGAGTTTCTTCACAAGAAGAGAAAGTGACAGTCTCTGAAGGATAAAAAATCTAAGAATGAATTGTGGTCAAGGAAACTATCCAATGGTCTGGAGGATGAAACAGTGAGACTTGTGAAAACTACAGGTTGTACAATTCTCAAACTGAAACTGACCTTGGTCTGAGTAGCAAACAGTGTGATGAGTAAGCAGATGGCACAGGTTATTCCAACAGTCATGATGACAATGGTTGTGTCATAGGCTGAAGCGATGGTACCAGCCATGTAGCTCAGAGCCAAAGTGAAAATTGCCAACATGATGAAATTGCCAGGCCAGCGTCGTCGCACACCCGAACAGCAAACTAGCGTCAGGTAAGTCACCAAAAATACAGCATAGGAGACAAAATATACCCACATATGTCTCCTTACAAACCTTTGTACACCAGTGCTGTTGATCAGATCATTATATTAGTGAACTACATATTTATGGGTAGTGCTGAAAATTAACTGAACAAGAATAAATAATTCATTTCTCCAGTTAAACACAACTTTTTGTTTGCATATACCTTTTTGTGTTACAAAATCAGCTTAACAAAATGTAACTTCCAGATAAATTGTAAATTGATGAGACACTGCAGGTAGCAGCTACCCAGAGAGGAACTATCAACATGAACTACGAGAGCTGAGGTAATGACTAGTATCATTTAATATCCTATATGTCATGTTTGCTCTTATTTTCTGTAAGTGAAACTAATCTACCAAGCCAAATGTATTATTTCTATTTTTTGTGCATCATACACTTATTCTCCTTACTTTAACCTCCTTGCTTCACACTTTTTCCTACTTCTGCTTCATTCTATCAATTTCTATTTTGTCACAGTTTCTGCCTGTAGAGGGAGATTTTGACAATAAAAAAGGAGAGGTTATGATCATTCCATATCAAATCACCCACAGGGTCCCAGGTCACCCTCTCAGATTCCCCTGAAAAAATTTCACAGGTGCTGCTATACCAAACTTATGGAGAAATCACAAATATCAGGTCTGTATCTATAATAGTTCTGAAACTAGAGCCCTTTGAAATTTTAAGTAATTTTATGCATTTTGCCGAACAAGCCTTTCGGTCCAACTTTCGACATTCATAGCTCCTTTGACATGGCATGTACAGCTTTGTAAATTTATGACTAGGGCTAATTTTTTTCTGTGGAATTCAAAAAGATAATCAGATCGCGTGTCTCTTATGTACTTTTCCTCCTACAAGGCTCAGAAAATGGCTGAAATTCAAAATGTAAAAAAAAAACGGTGCCCCTTTCGAGAGCTTCTCACACAAACAGTATTCTAGATAAAGATGCAGAGTTTTTTCCTGTCATTTATAACATATTAGGCAATGTGTATGCAGTAAACATATGTATTACTGTTATAGGAGTCAGGATAATTTTTTGAAATGTTCTCAATTTTCAAATTTCCTCAAAACTGTCAATTTTCATGTCCCCATTTGACCATGTGGGCAGTTAACCATCATTTTCATATGTTTACCATATTTTCTTATACATCTGAAGATGAACTGACAAAAATTTGTTGTTGTTGCTGAGCTTCCTTCTGGAGTTATGATTTTTTTTCAATTCATATTAGATTCTCGAGATTGTCAGTGTCACAAAGTGACTTAAACTGAGCAAGAACTATTTTTGCTGAAATATTTACAAAATACTGCCTTTGTCAAATATGCAACTATGCAAAATTCAGATGGTCCACATTTACATATGAAAACATGAATTATTGGTTTGTTTGAGGTAATGGGAGGTCATGTAGGAGAGGAGACTGAAGATAGCTGATGAAAGAATGGCTCCTTCTGGAAGTCCATTGTGGAGCTTTAATATCTTTAAGGCAAAGCCATCATGGGTGCCTGCCATAGAAGCCCGCTGTGAAATTGGCCAACCACTCTTTGTGTTTGAGGTAATGGGAGATCATGTATGAGCAGACAGAAGATAGCTGAAAAAAGAATTGCTCCTTTGGGAACTCCATTGTGGAGCTTTAATATTTTTGAGGCAAAGCCATTATGGGTGACTGCCATACCAGCCTGTTGTTACACTGACCTACCACTTTTTGTCACTGCTGTGGAGGTTATATACATACATATATATTACATAAATACAAATGACTCACTGGAAAGTAAATAGAGAGACAATGCACAGTGTAAACAGCAGCTGAACCATCAAGATGAGGTACACCTTCCTAATAAATGCATGTCGGATGGCCTTATCAGAGAAGGATCCTCCAAACTGATCTGGTAGCACTTCTTCTTTAGGTAATCCATCCCCACGATTTCCATCCTGGACAGGAAAGCCACCACTGCTGGCATTGTAAACTGGTTGGGCCTGTGAGGTAAAGACAGATAATCAATGTAAGATTTCATTTACAATGTAGTATTTTACTTAAAACTGTGTACAGCACCCAAAATATAATATATTTTCTATAGTTTCACATAATTCCTACAACCACACTATGATGCCAGTCCCTCCAACTGGTGACTACTGTATACAGCAAAATAAAAAATAAAAATAAAAATATCAAATATAAAATACATGTACTAAATCCTGATTCTATGGAGTGTACTACAGTACTTATATCTTGGGTAGTTCTACCTCTGCATACCTACTCAGTACGGTTAATTAAAAAATTCTGACTCATGCTATGTTTCAAAAAGACCCCAAAACTTGCCCGATTCCCCAACACTCTTTCCCTCTTCTACAAAATGTATTTTGGCTTCTGCCTCTAAGAGCTGGCTGCTTGTGTGCATCCACCATGACACTGTCATGTGGTTATTATTGTGTGGCCTCTAGCAATTCAAGAAAGGACTGCTGTGACGTCTAGTTCTTTCCCTCCACTGCTAAATTTTGGAAGTCTTTATCTCCACATGCTTTTCCTAACAGATGATACCAGTCTCCTGTTAAAATAAAGGTTTTCCATTTCTTCAAAAACTCAGGTTTTTCTTCCATTCTCTTTATTTCTTTATCTCTTCAGCCCCTTTTGATGCTTCGTTGATGGCATGTAAAGCCTTCATGATAAAATGTAAAGTTATCAATGGGAGTAGCACACAATATATAATAACAGCAGAACTCCAAACTCAATGAGAGGATCCTTTTATCAGTTCTCCATGTACAAACTCAAATATAACAATTCCTGTACCAGTTTCATTCAGAATCAAAATTTCTGAAAAAAATTTAAGCTATCACCCCAATTTCTACTGCTTCTCCAAAAACAAGAAAAACATATAAAGGGAAAACATTAATGACTCTTGGATTTCCCTCCCAACCACCCCATCCTTAAAAAAGAAAATTAAACAGCGACTGTAACATCACACATCCCTGCTACAGCACTACCTTCATGTGGGACCACTCACTTTCTTCTCTTCCTATTTGTATACGTGCCTTACACCCTTTATAAAAACTTCTCATGGCATCTAGCATTTTCCATCCCACACCATATATTCTTAAGACTTTTCACAAGGGATCTCTCTCAACTCTGTCATATGCTTTCTCCAAATCCATAAACATCACACATCCCCTACCACTTCTGAAACCACACTGATCTTCCCCAATGTGATGCTCCATACATCCTCTATAACTTACCATGTACTCTCAATAAATTCATACCTCTGTATTTTGAACACTCAACTTTGTCCCCATTGCCTTTTAGACACTGGCAATATAAATGAACTCTGCCAATCCTCAGGCAACTCACCATTATCTATAAATACACTGAAAATTCCAAATAACCAATCAACAATACAATCACCCCCTTTCTGAGGAATTCACCTGCAATACAATCCACTCAAGCCGCCTTGCCACTTTCCATCTCCCACTTCGCATACCACCTCAAACCAAATACCTTTACAACTGCCTCCCTACCACCAAAAACATTCAACAGTCTTTTACTATTCTACTTACTACCAAATTCATAACATTCAATCAGTTAAGTAACTGCATCATCTTCATTAGAAACAGATATGGATCAGTACACTAAAAACCTGGTTGGCACGATCCCTTATGGCAATGTTTCATTACAGCGCTCTTGCCTCTTGCTTGCATCTTGGAGCTCTGGTTTTACTAGAAAAAATGATGAATATCCATAAAAGAAGTCAAAAGCGTGAGTTTAAACACTAACAACATGCCGAGAGCAGCACTCTTTCTTTATACTCACTCGGCAAACCAAATGCCATACACACACTCTCACATCCAATCAGCGCTCAGAGCTTTCCTCTGTTAGTAAAATTATAATCAAATTACAAGCATCATAGTAATGTCTATATATTAGAACATGTAATGTTCACAATTTTACCCTTGTGCACCCAAGAGTCAAACCCAAGCTTCAGAGAACAGCAGGCAATCAGCAAACCACTGGACCATCAATGGGACAAATCATATCTCCCTGGAACTGCTATCTAGAGCTCCATGAGCCTGCCCACTCAGTGTAAGCTTGTAAGGTGAGATAGGCTGCCAACTACCTGAACCCTGGGATGCTGTTAATCAACTCATGGGTGTCTCGGTAATGCCTATATATAGCATAAAAATATGTAATGTTCCTATCTCTCAGGATCTGCTGTCCACAGCTCCATGGTACCAACCACTCACTGTGGAGCTGTTGGGTGAGACAAGCCACTAAATCCTTAATCCTGAGGATGCTGCTAACTGAATCACGGACATCTTGGTAAAGTTTATATGCAGCAACATGTCCACATGTAAATCAGTCTACACAATTTTACCATTGTGCACCCAAGAGTTGAACCCAGGCTACTGAGAACAGATGGCAGTCAGTGTACCACTGACTGTAGTTAGAAATCAGCAACTTAAGGGTGGGCTGTTTTGATAACTGCTTCTTTCCCTACACATCAAAGCTTTGGAGCTCTCTACCTTTTCATGTCTTTCCCAATAACTATGATCTGGCACATTTTAAAAGACATGTCTTTCACTTCCTCCAAAATTCGTATGTTCTTTCACTTGTCTTTTCTTTATCTTTCATTATTCTCTCTGTATTTCAATTAAGGCCCAGCCTTGATGTGGTCTTTTGTCTGTGGCTGGGGAAAAAAAAATTACCATATTTCTATTGCTCTGTGTGGTGGTGTTTAAAGTGTTAGTATTTTAGTTTGGAGATGAGAGTATTGTAAGTGTGGTGGGATACTATAGTATACATTACAGTGTGTAGTGTAGAACAGTGACAGAAAACAGGTGCTTGCACAATGCAGTACCTATAGCAGAGAAAATGGACTAGTAACTAGGGAGGGATGGCTCAAATAAAAATTCTGGGTGATGAGATTTTGGGTATGATCATATGGGTTTTTATTGTGGACCATTACACACCATTATCAGGAACATAAACCTTATGTAAATCAAAAAGTCTGTATAAGAATATGTAATGTTCACAAGTAAATCAATCAAAACAATATTATCATTGTGTATCCAAGAGTCAAACCCAGGTTCTAAATACAACTGTTCTCTATAGCCCGGTCGCAACTCTTGAGTATGCAGAGATGACAGTGAGTTTGAGGGATTTTCACAGGAGTGTAACAGAACCAGTCTGGAGCTGGAAGAGGAACTGACAGCAGATAGCATTAAAGTATGACAACTGTAGTTAAGCTTATCCAAATATATGCAACTTGGACTTAAAAGTGAGGACACTGAACGCCATAGCCAGGGAACATAAAAAGTGTCAGAGAGCACTAGAGGTGAAATCAGAGAACTTGGCAACAAAATTTTGGGTACTGCAAAAGTTAAGAGTTATCAGGGGCCACACTCAGAGGCTGAGGAAGAGGATGTAATACTGGCTTAGTGTAAAGGTGGTGGATGGTTGGAATGGTCTCAGCAAGATGGTAAATACTGGCACCTTACAAAGGACTAAGCCTTCTTGATGGTACAGAAAGTAAAAGAAATGAGACCTCATGAGTGTATAACTCTCTCTCTAAAATGTAGAAAAAGGTAATAACACACACACACACACACTTGCCACAAGGTATCAACTCCTACCTATATATGTTTGCAGATGACACAAAGATCATGAGGGAAGCATATATAACAAGGAGGATAGCATCAACTTAAAGGGGATCCTGACAGACTCCAAATTTAGTCCTACACATGATTGATGAAAATCAGCCCAAGTAAATAAAATAATGACCATAGATCATACTAAAAGAAAGCTTTGATATAAATATAATAAAGCAAGAAGTAAGCTGAAGTAACCTGTGGGTGAGAAAGGCTTGAGAGTCAAAATTGTGCATATCACTAGAGTTCACCTTACGATAACAGTTAAGAAGACTAACTGTCTGCTGGTAGATATTAGAATTCCAATCCAGTTCATCAATAAGAAAACATTCAGAAAGCTGTTCAAACTCTACAGAAGGCCAAAGCTAGAATCTGCTTCTTACATTTGGTCACTGGACCCAAAAAAACACAAAAGAGCTAATAGCAGAGATCCAGAGGAGGGCAACAAAGACAGTACAAGAATCATAAAAAGTGAACTATGGGGAGAGGCTAGAGTTTTTAAATCTACCCACTATGTCACTAGACTGATGATGTAGACCATGAAAAGTTCTTAAAAGAGATGTTAGGATAGATCAATTAGAGGATGTAACATGAAATTATGCAAGAAACTTGTGAAAAAAAAAAAAATACTTTTACAGTATAAGAGTTGGACAAATGGAACACAATGAATGACTAAGTGCAGAGATAAAAATCTGTATGATAGTTGGGGAGGTTAAAGAGATAGGGCTCTTCAGGTGTAAAAATCCCCCCCCCACATTCAGTGAAACTAGATAATCACAATTAGGTAATTATACACACACACACACACACAATGGAAAACAATACTTTAGTAAGAGTAAATTATAATCAGTACCTGTCCTAAATACTGGCTGCGGTTTGCAACAGCGACATCCACATGACCTGTAGCCATGCTGTAGTGTGCAGCAGACCCAAGCAGAGGGTTACCTTGTGGTATAATGGTTTCCATAGCTTCCTTTACTGCCAAAACACCTGCTTATCTTTAGCATTCAACTGGTCTTGCACTACTCAATTCTATTCAAATGAGATTGTCATAATCTTAATATATTATCCCATGTGCATTTTTGATATTTCTTGGTCTGCATAATAAAAGTCAATACATTTTCTGTCACTAAGTGATTCACAACATGAACGTGTAATATTGCTTACAATAAAGTGAACATGATGTCACTAAAAAAACTAAGGCACAATAATTATACAACTCACTGCTCACAATTAGAAAGCAAATGCCCTTCATTTCCTCAGCATTCAGATAAATAGAGACAATCATGAACACTGCTAGAACATCTGACCCTTGTGATGGATACCCTACTACAAAACAGCAGTAAATCTAGTTTGTTCACCAAAAAAATTAATTTGGTACTTCACTTCACCTATACTGTACATGTTAAGAAAAAAGCTAATTCTATCAGTATTAAAAAAGAGAGAGAGAGAGAGAGAGAGAGAGAGAGAGAGAGAGAGAAGAAGAAGTTAGCAACCACACCACAGTATTAGATGTCAGAGGTCCATGCTAAACATTTTTGAAAACATTATGTATGTTGGTAAGGGTATCATCTAAATCTTACTATCATAACTTGCATAATGAAAGAAGTATCTGTGAGAGGCATATACACGTACATAAAAGTAGAAATGGGAGCATGAATTATCTTATATTGTGGCAAATACGACCCAGCAGGATGTAATATGCACCCTGGTTTCAGAAGGAAATATTCAACAAAAGTGTCCTTCAGTTCAAACAATTGATATTTACTCTTACCATAATAAAAAAAAACACATCAATTTAGCATGCTTAGACCATGCCTTTACTTAAACCTGCACACAAAGATGTCCTTGCACAATCACTGATATGATTCTCCGATCACAGGTTTTCTCTTACCTATTAAGATCCGTCGGAACTGGCCCATTTCTACCATGAAACAATAGGTATAATTTACAAGTTTGATTTGTACCTCATTTTCAAGGTATACATACCCCATGTACATGAAGGGAAAGGTGTATAAGCTGCATGTGACATACATGATATTTCAGCTCTACTGGAATGGAAAACAAAGTCTCCTCCCACTAATAACAACCGACAGATGACAACTGGGTGTAACCTATGACATATACAGTGCTGGAAGACTATTAGAGACATTTTTTAGGAAAAAAAGTGTCTTCTATGCTGTAAATATGGATAAAACAAAAATATGAAAACAACAGGGAAAAAACAAAAGGAGAGGAATCTTGAAGGGTAGGGAGAAATCTGAGAAAGAGTGGCAAACCATCAAAGTAAGCTGCAGTGCAAAAGTGACAAAAGAAAAGAACCATCAATAAGAGCAAGTACAAAACCCTTTACTTTCCACAAAAATGTTACTAGCAATCTTATGCCACAATCATCTATAACAACATTTCCACTGGTGACTAAGGCTATACACACTAAACCTAACTAATCAATATGAATGCTAAGCCTTGAAAAACTGTATAAAATGAAATGAACTACCTAATGTAGCTGTTAAACTATAAACTTACTGTATGTCATAGTCTTAAGTGAATATGCCTTTCAAAGAGTTTAACAGATCACAATCATGGACACTGAAGTAAAACAATTGCCTCAGTATAAATGAAATGGATTGAGGGGTGTGGAATGATTTTTGTTATATGGTACAATTAGATATGCAGCAAAGGTGTGGCAATGCTACAAGACGTAAGTGATTTGAAAAGAATGATTGCATATGTTAAAGTTCTACAGTATTTGTTCAATATTCAAGTGAGATGGGCTGATGTTTACAAACAGTTATACACGTATCATACAATTGTACAATCTTTTTGGGTAGTGCTGGAAGCAGTTGCAATATTGGATCTAGGAAAAGTTCACTATGATGAGTGACATGAATGCATGGATAAAAGACTATGTAAATGGAGTAATAGGAAGGTAGAAGGATGTAGGTAAAAATGGCAATCATGAAAGAACAGGTGTATTGTATTCATAAATGTTGTTAATGTATATTTCAATATACGTCCAGAACACTGACTGGAACTGGTACAAAGAAGAGAGTAAAAAAAGATGGGAAGTGTGATAAGCTCTCCTCATCAACCACAGATAGGTCTTTCTTGTCTTTAGGGAAGTGATATACAGGGGTCGATGTACTGTCAATGGACAGACTATGGCATGCGAAGTGGCTGAGGGAAACCATGAAAGGGTTTGTAAGACCTGTTTGTGGATAGGGAGCTGTGGTATTGGTGTATTACACATGACAGTTAGAGAATGGATGTGAGTAAATTCTGCCATTCTTCATCTGTTCCTAGCACTGCTTTGCTAATGCGGGAAATAGCATTCAATGAAATAAATAAATAAATAAATATATAAATATATATATATATATATATATATATATATATATTTTTTTTTCATACATATTCGCTGTTTCCCGCGCTAGCGAGGTAGCGTTAAGAACAGAGGATTGAGCCTTAGAGGAAA
>JAYMFT010255615.1:0-10840 GCA_038088735.1 Panulirus argus
TATATATATATATATATATATATATATATATATATATATATATATATATATATATATATATATATACACACAAAGAGAGAGAGAGAGAGAGAGAGAGAGAGAGAGAGAGAGAGAGAGAAGGGGTAAATGATACGGCGTTGATGAAGGCAATCAGTTGCCCGTGCCGACGCAGCGCACATAAACAGAAAATATACACGAGTGATTTTATTTATGTGGAAACAGTTAATTCAGTCGGGCGACAATAATTGAGGACGGTGGACTCACCCATGAGGAAGCGTGTAACGAGCTCTTCTGTGAGTTTATGAAAGTAGAGAGCAAACAAATGACAAGGAGGGTTCCAGAAGCGCGTTACGATGGCTCCCCTCCTCCTCCTCCTCTTCCTCCTGCACCGCCAGCAGCCTTGAGGAATCTCCTCCGTCAGGAGTTGTGGGATGAAAGAAGCCACCGCAGGTATCTCGTGTCCAGAAGTTATCGTTTTATATATACTCTATGCAATTACGAGTCTCCCGTAGGAGTAGAGTTTTGTATACAAATGTGTTCGCTTTAGGAGGAAGCTATATAGTCTGATTCTTTTTAGGGAAATGCGTTAGTATAATTGTAAGCATCATGGGTCATAAGGTAGGGCAATCCATGAAATAAGATGGCTTAATGTTTCTTCTTCTGGCATCATGTCTTTATCCTGGTTGGGTAACTGAAGAGTTCTCATCCCCCAAAGATGGCTCTGAAACATCCCTCAGGAGCTGAATTTCGCTTGAAGAAAGAATAGACTGAAGTGTGAAGAAAATCTACGTAACCAGCAGGGGAAAGTGACTTGTACCTATAGGTACTGTAAGGCAAAAGATGATGATAGAACAGAAAGCGTAAATAATTCGTTTGAAGCAGAGATAATTTAAGCCAGACTCTGAAGGAACGGTATGTACTGCACGTCACAATGGAGAGAGAAATAATTAGCTCTGAGGAACTAATTAAAAGCACCTTTGATTAGGCATTGAGATGCTTGACTGTTGTCAAAGGCATAAGCTGTAAGGTCATAATACCTGCGGCTTCTTTGAGTTGTAGAGGTAGTGAGAGGAATTCTCTTTTCCTCAGCTGCTCAGGATGTTTCATCAGCTAAAGGCTTTTCTGTCCCTCAACTCGACCATAGGTTTGTCAGTGTGTTAACATTGTGGGACGACATACCAAGTCAAAAACAACAGAGTGAACAATTAATTCGTTCAAAGCAAAGTTTTGTCGCTTGATAAGGTAGAGACATTTTTTGAAGGTGTCTTAAAAGAAATCGTAAAAATCTGAGACCCGTGTTGAGACAATCAGATCAGAGGCAGCAAAGTTGGTTCAGCGATTGTACATCAATCCTGGTGTCTCAGGAAGAGAGGAGGAAGAGAGTGTTAGAAAATAAAGAAAGGTTGGGAAGAAACAAATAATGACAACTGAGATATTTCGCCAGAGTGAGATTTCGAACCAAAACGCTGCGCTGATCCTGACGAATTCACAGCAGAATAGTAAAAGCGTTCTGACAGTCTTAAGATCATTACTTCAGACTTTCATTTCCTAAGCGCAGCTCAGCTCTGTAATGTGGACATTTCACATCTGAAAATAAAAATTGTGACGAGGACTCAGCCTTTAAATAAGACAAAGATTCAAATCCTGACCAATTTTGATCAGATTTTAGTCTTCAGTTGTCTTCCTCACATGCACGAGAAAAACCTGTGCGGCTCCTAAATGCCATCGACGAGTGATGCCTCACAGTCTCGTAAACCATTACTGTATCTGTTCTCAGCATTTATTTTTATTTCCAACCACTTTTGCTGCGTCACATTGGCCACTGCTGACTGGCGTCACATTGGCCACTGCTGAGTGCAGTGTTTCTGAGTCAGTCAGTGCCTAACTGGCCCATTAGTATTGCCGGTTGAATTATCAGTTATGAACATCATTGAACATATAGGTATGATTGATGAAATGTATTTACTGCACATCGGAAAGTGAAAATGTAAATTTCTGCACTAAAATGAAATAATTTGGTTTGGATTATAATTGTTTTCGTATTTGTCTTCATATCAAGTCAACGAAGGACGTAACCGTCGCTTGCAAGCCTTGCATCTAGTGCCGCGGAAGGCAAGTGCCACGTTAAGGGAAAAAGACGTGCTAATATTAAGAAGAATACGAGATTGTTTTCATTCCGGTTTGGCTATATGAAGTGCAGGAGCCGTGCGGACGTAGAAGTATCTTGCCACACTAGCGCTTTTATCAACCGGCTTTTCTATAAGGACACCCATTCTCACAACTCCATTTTCATCCACAAAGCTCTCCCTCCAGCAGGCTCCACCACCCCTGCTGAAGTCTCTCTGCCACATCCCATTTTTTTAGCAGACTCCACCACCTCTCTCTCTCTCTCTCTCTAGTAGCCTCCCTCACCCCCTCTCCGCCACAGCCACAGCTCACAGTCATAACTCTCATAAGTCTCCTCCAACTTCCAGCCACATACCAAGCTTCCAGCCCGGCCCCTCATATCCCACCATCTGTCTCGCCATCTTTCCAAAAACTTACTTTCCCAATACCTGGATTACCTGCAACCTTGGAATCTCTCTCGGCTGGACTGTATCTTACACTGCCACTCTGCCTCCTCACACACACACACACACACACACACACACACACACACACACACACACACACACACACACACACACACACCACCACCACCAATATCCTTCCTGTCAACATCCTATTCGTTAATTTCTCCATTCCGCAGGGCTTCCTCCTCATTACATCCTGTGGTTCTTCTATGGTAGTATTGTCATCTGTATCCTTAAGACACTACTTAACGTCGGGTTTTGTCATCTAGTGTTCCTCAGATATCATCCTTCTGTGATACTCCTGATCCACAAGGGTGTCACTTGGCCACATCTGCTCCAAACGACCCTCACCTCACCACACCTGCTCCAGACGACCCTCACTCAACTACACCTGCACCAGACGATCCTCACGCGCCCCCCGACTGGTCTAATCTCATTTCACCTCATAGTACCCTTGTTTGTGACGATCCCTTCAGTTCCCAGTGTGTCGTGTACCATATCTTGTTCTCACCTCTCCTTTGACAGCAGGAATCTCTCACTGGGGTTCTCCCCGAGCCTGACAGCACCCCAGTTACTCCACTGAGTCGCCTCCTCTGTCATATTGATCGACATAACTTCTGTTCATCTCTTGTTTCTCATCATCTGTCAGCCCATCAACCAAGACGGACGGAACCCGTACCACAAGCCTTCTGCCTCACAATAACCAACATCAATTTGTCCTCCATCACACCGCTTCGTCAGTCCATCACAACCTCCCTCACTCTACTTCTTCCTCTTCTCTCCCTTTTCACACCACCTACTTATCACCCCCCCTCCCTCTTTCTCTCCCCTGTTCTCTCATTGTCGCTCAGATCTGCCACGGTAAAATCCTTGAATCAGATACTTCCAAAATGTCACCCAACTGATACTCGTCCTCCAAGACCCCCTACCAATTCACAAGCCCATTGTCTATATGTCTTTTTTTTTTTCTATCTCTTTCTCTCTCTCTTTTTCCTGCCAGCTCACAGACTCGCAGAAATTTAAGGCTGGCGCCTCGCCTGCACCTGGCGGCGCTGGGAGGGCTCAGGCCCACGTCAGCCGTCAAACAAACCATTTTTCTCTCGACACTGAAGCTCCACAACTTTCCCGTGGCTTTGACGTCTAACGAACCGGATGAAGGCGTGCCCGTCCTACGGCAGACGGTACACAAAATCTTAATTTCTGTACCGCTCCTCCTGTCATGGTGCTGCCATACGTAATAATCAGGACGTGATGGGATTTGGGATACTACGTGATGGGATGTAGGATACTACGTGTTGACAGCTGGGAACCACGTGAAGATAGCCGGGCAATGGTTACAGAAGCCACATCCACTTCACACAACTTAGCTGCTTATCCGCAGAAGTGGATCAATTCATCAGTGCCAGTCACACTTTCCAGCAAATCTTCCGTGACAGTATATTCCTCCTGTATCACATGGTGCACACCTTCCTAGCTTTTTTTTTTCTTTTTCTTCCTACTGGATGTTGTGCCGGAGGGAGAGGTGTGTGTGTGTGTGTGTGTGGGTGGCTGACGATTTAGTGGGTTCTACGTCAAGTAAGATTTATAACCTGGGATGCCATTACTACTCCTCCCTGCCTCCCCTCCGTCTTTCAGTCTCTCGCGACGATCGCCCGCCGCAGGGCGGATCCGCCACTCTCTCTCCCGCCTCACCATTGCCTCCTGCTGCCGAGTTTAATGCATAAATAAATTGCCTTGAATCTGAAAGCTAGCGGTATGGAGGGAGGCACGTGTCGCTGGGTCCAGGCGGAAGGGGGACGTGCTACACCTGGCAGGGAGAGAAGGGGAGGGGCCGTGGCAGGGTAGGAGGAACGGCATGGTTGTGGGAGGGGCAGATCAGCGCCTCTCAAGACGTTTGAACTTTGCTTTTCCCACTGCAGTGAGTTATTCACATCTCGGGGAGCTGTGATCCTCTCTCATTATTCTCATCTCGTTTCACCTCATCATAATTGCGATTAATTCTGCCGTTATTATTCCTAATTATCATCCGGATTAAGATTATCGTCAAAGTCGTTATTGCCGACATTTAAGAAAATTGTGAGTGTTTCAAAAATTCGTCACTTCAGCAACGCCTGAGCGGTCGCGGACCTCGCCTTAGCAACGTCTGGCAGGGCAAGGGTCTCCTCACCTCGCCAGCGTTCTCTCATTAGCCAGAAATGTCTCTGATGTAATTTTTCAGCAGGGAGACAATGAGGGTGGGAGAGAGAGAGAGAGAGAGAGAGAGAGAGAGAGAGAGAGAGAGAGAGGAGACGGATGATTGTGTGCCCCATAGGTAGAAAGACGCTCTACCCCCCCCCCCACTCCCTGCCAACCCAACACTACAACCCAGCTGGTTGATGGAATGACTAACCCATAGTCTTCAAACACATGCATAAACAGGGGCTCACACAGACCCACATTTCACAAACAGATCAAACATTTGACTGTCACTCCAACCCACACTTCACCAACTCGGTAGAATAATTGGTGGAGTTTACCGATCCACTTTAACTAACGCAATGAAATGTCTGCGTATTTGCAAATAGATTTTAACGTCAGAATTAAAAAAAAAACGCATTTGCCTTTAATGTCACCGAAACTATACTCCCCTAGTGCCAGAGATGGTGAACCATAACCTTCAGTTGCTCGAGCATTTGTCAAGCAAGGCTCAATCACACACTCGTACAGTCACTCTCACTCTGACATGTCAAGGTGGGGAAAGCACAACAAACACAAACGCTGTATGTAACATGTGTTAGCGACTTGTTTGACAATAATCGTTTGTTGAAAGACACGTCCACGCCAGCTGGGCAGTGTTAGGAACATTGGTGTAAACATTCCGGACAAAAACTAAACTGTGTGTCACCAAACACCGTTCCCAGTTATGACGTAGCCAAAGTGTTCGTGAATGCGACATACGCTGATAACAGCGAAGCCAGCACATTAGAAGGACATTGCTTTCCACTGTGGATCCGCAACATCGTAACAGTTTTGGGTGATATTGTCGGTAACTTTGAGAGAACAACTTATGCCATCATTGTTAACAAAAACCACCAGTCCTACACACAAGCTGTTGTCCACATTGTTTCAAACAAGTTCCCCAACAATGAGACGCTACTGTTGTCCTCCAACCACCTATATTTACCACTGTGAAGTGTCCGGATGAGACTGACGTCCAGCATTAAGCAGGAGACGGGTTAGTCCCACTCTAAGTATACGTATTAAGTCATCGTGAATACGTGAAAAAAAAATTTACAAAGAATATTAAGCAAAAATAGAGCTTTCTCGACCACCAGGCAGGCGATTTACGAGACCCCGAGACCGCGAGCGCTCGGTAGGGAGCCCTGAATAGAGAGAGATCCATGATGTAAATATTCTCAAAAGTCTAAGCCCCGGAGGGCCACACTGCACACTGTCCCTTGTTGACGGGCATCTGGCGGCTCGCATCACGGGCCCGTCAGCAGTGAGGAGCAGGACGCAACAACACACAACGGCTGTATACCAGCACAACCTGGTGAGGACGAAGACTTAACGTATGGAGTTTTTATTTTCATGTTGAAAATTAATGAATCTTAATATTTCAACCCCATATTCGTATTCAGTATATAAAGTAGCCCTTATACTGAGGCGTACAAGGAAATCTATTTTCCTGAGAAAAGTAGCTAAATTTGCAGGTAATAGTTCGTTTTTCTTTTTACTCCCCCAAAATTTTTGTTTGAAAATTGAAATATACCATAATAGAACTCTTCTGTACTTGAAATAATCACAGAAAAAGTCTCAAACGACGATCTAACACTTAGAGTACGACCATCTAATGCTAAGCGTACGACAATTTAACTTCTCGAGTACGACAGCTTAATCCCGTGGGTGCGAGATTGTGACGCCTTCGAATATAGTAGTAACAAAGACTTAACTCACCCCGAGTGCGATAACATTAACTCCTTGAGTACGAGTACTCAAGTCTCTGTACTCAAGGGGATTAAATCTTCGTACTTGAGAGGTCAGGCGTTTAGCCTTCGTAGGCAACACAAGGAGCTAAACATAGCCTCTCGCCTCTCTCTCTCTCTCTCTCTCTCGGTCGCCATAAACAACACTTGTCGTACACATAACATATCGCTGTTGCCGCTTTAATGTATACATCTAACGACACTGAGAGAGTTCTTTTACATTAAGGATATTTATAACTTTTGACGTATTTTATATATTTTTCTTTTTTAGCTTTATACTTAGCTGAACCCTCGAGTCACGACAATACAGCTGGAGTGTGTTGCTTGGGGAGGGTGACGGGGGATGGGGGGTGGGTGATGGAGATGTCTGGATCACAGGACAAAAGAAACCCAGGAGGGGGACGGGTCTCTTAGCAACCTGTAGGAGGGGGAGACGGGTCTCCTGGAACCCTGGAAGCTGGAAGAGGGTCTCCCGCCACCACCCTGGAGGAGGTGGGGAAGGGGTCGGGTCTCGCCTTGTCCCCTGGAGAACGTCAACTACACTTCTCAATAAAAGACTGTATGACGATGAGGTCTTTCAAACGCTCACGCTGGGCTCTGTTTCCCCACGAAGAGTTTTCGACGGAATGCTCTGTAGACTATAATTGGACGGCCCTCTTGCAGGTCACCAAGCATCTTTTTTTTCCCACGAAATAGTTCGTTCGCAACGTTCTCATACAAGTAAGTTCAATTCCGCACCTCGAAAAAGGGAAAGAGAAAATGATGCACCTTTTCCGGCGACACCCCACTTGTTAGACGTCCTGACGCCCACAGGAATACGCTTCTGCCTCGGTAGGTACCTTCTACATATCTCTTCCAGGTGTGTCCTACACCAGGCACCGTCCTCTTACATCTCCCAGGAGACTAACCAGCGTCGCTGGAGGCAATAACTCACACGTGATAACGAATGGCAACGACGATCGTATATCATGTAATGTCAGCATCCCGATGATACAGTTTCGTTGAATTCCCAACAGCTGCAGGGTCTCCCAGCACCACCACCTCCTGCAGGGTCTTCTCCCACCACATGGCAGGAGTCGTGCTGTATGATTATGCCATTCTAGAGGTCGTAACGTGCGATGATGTCGTCCTCAGAGTTGTGCCGAGTAATAAGGCTCGTCTCGTGATCGGCTTCTCGCCTCATATGGCTGGCGATGCTTTCAACCTCCCTCGTCAGCGTATTTACGCGTAGACTCCCCATGTATGCTGAATGTTTATAGCCAGGGCGTAAACTCGTCTTATCCTCCCAAGGCGTATACTCCGCGTATGCAGTCAGCAGGAATCTTCATCATATACAAACCATGTAAACACAACATATAAACTCAACATATGTACCGATTTATGTACATTCAGCATAAAGATATACAACGTGTAAACTGAAAATGCAAATATACGTCGTACGTCGTCATGGCTTTCCATCTCACCCCTCGTATCTTCCTGTGCGTCAGGCGGACCTCGTCATAGCCTCCCATCTCACCCCTCGCATCATTCTGTGCGTCAGGCGGACCTCGCCACCAGTCTATGCAATTAACACTTTTCGCAGTCAATATTTACCTCAGCGAAGACCCTCTTAATCGTCCAGAGTGTCCTCATTCTCTGACCTCTGACCTCCTCTCTTCCGCCGGTGATTTGTTGACTTCATCAACAGCGGGAGAGACTTGGAGTATCTCATTCGTGGGTAAAGGAACTCTCAAATATCATCGGAAGGATTCGCTCAAAGCAGTGGGTACCTTTGCTGCAGGGTCAAGATAAGCATCTTATTCATACCTTACTCATTCTAAACCCCCAGTTACTCACGATAAGCCAGGAGATACTCCTCTCTACACCTGTGTCTACCCTCGGTGGGTTCCTGTGAAAACCTAATATAATTTCAGATTAAAGAGTTCTGTCTTTTTGCTCTTCATAATCCCTTACTGTCCTTCACTTCCAATTTCCCAGTGATGGTTCGTTGATGTTTTAATACTTTCTGGGGTAATGGAGAGGGTGAATGCGAGGGTTTTGAGGAGATACGGTGGGTTTGGAGTCTGTCACGGGTGGAGGAGGTTGAGGGGCTTGGTAGGTTATTCAGTTGCTGTTTGCCGATGACACGGTGCTGGTGGCGTGCTTGAGACTTATGACGTTCATCTTACTGTACCGGAAGCATTCAAAGAACGACCGGTACAAATGTTCTCCTTCAAGGAAATAACGTTCCACCCAGAACAGAAAAATGAGTGTGGCACTAATCTTTTTCACGAGAGAGGAAATATAAAGGCTCCTTGATAAACGACAGCTTTAACGGGTTCATTTTGAAATATGTCGTCATGAGGAGAGGGGAGAAAGAATACTGCCCACGTGTCTCCAGCGTGTAGTAGAATGCGACCTAAAGGGAGGGACGGGGACCTGGAAATCCTTCCCTCTTGCATTAATTCCCGAAAGAAGGAACCGGGGAAGGGGCCACAGGAGGATTCTTTTTTTTTTCCTGCAAGGCTCAAGTCATCTGCTCTCGTCGCTACCTCACCCACGCGGGAAAGAAGAGGAGAAAAAGGAGCGAAAACAGTTTACGGCAGCCAATCTTCTCGAGTGACTGACATGTAAAAGTTGCTCTCAACGAACGCTAGTCGGCCATCTTTCATTAAAAAAGTTCGCAAGAAAAAAAAATTAAAGAAATACAAAAGATGACATCTTGAACGTCCCCATTGGAGAGCTACTTTTGAAACCTCCTTATCTTGCCTCCCAAGGGCGAGGCAGCTCCGAATCGTCGGAAGGGAAAGGTCACTACTAGGAAAGGTCACAAGGTCACCACGAGGAAAGACATCCATTATTAAGGGTCTTAAGGTCATGTGAAGAAGTTTAACAGTGTAATCACACCTGTGGTGTAAAGTGTAGCCACACCTTGGACACATATACAATGTAGTCACACCTATGGTGTACATTGTAGCCATACCTGTTTGTGTATGGTGTTGTCAGTGTTGTCAAAATTGATTCTGAACATCAGTGTGCCTCCGGTACCAATTAACCAACTGATTGGTTCATTTAACTACCCCCTTTGTTATGGAAGGGTTGAACGCAGATGATTGTTCATTCAAATTATAATGTAATGAATAGATTATAAACCTCACCAAACTGCTTCGTTAATACACCAGGAAAAATGTAAGAACTCAGGAGCAAAATGGGAGCCAAAAATCGATTTTTTAAAAAAACATTATAGATGAGATAACCAAAGAATACGTCAGCGCAAATGCATTGAAACAGACGAACAACTTCCTCATTTGCAAATGCACATATACTGTACCGCAACCGGAGTTAACCATCCACAGCCAGGGTCCCAGACATTACTCATTGTTTATCTCGACTGCTTTGTCTGCTCTGGTGCAGCCCACCGACAGCACGCCGCTGTCGAGGTCTCCTTCATCACTGCCGGATTAGGAATCCCAGCACGTTCTTTATATTTTCTGCCAGAATGGGACGTGGACTCTGATATCATATCAAGTGAGAGACACATCAGCCAACTTGGGAATCGGAGAAGCACGTGTCTCCTACCTTATCTCCGCGGAACTGTATTTTCCTTTTCATTACACTTCAGTTGGAATTTCCCTGAACAGTATTCTACGGAGGGAGAAAAGTCACTGCGAGTCAGCTTGAAGATGAAGTAAATATACAACTTAATGAAACTAAGCTTGATAATAAGTTCCTGCAACTAAGCTTGAATACAAGGGGAATGCAACATAAATCAGTGAAACTACGTTTGAAAGTAAGGTTGACATACAACGTACATGAGCGAGACTAAGCTTGAAATAAGATAAGAGAAAAAAAAAGTGAATCTAAGCTTGGAAATGATAGTTTAATCACAAAATAAAAGAGAGTCGCATATCGAAATAGGTAAAAGAGATTGATCGGGTATAATTTGTGTAATTGTTTACCACTGCAAGAGGAACTGCACCCTCTGGTGGTGAGGAGAAATTCTCTGCTGCTGTTGCCCACCCGAACACACACGTAACTGGGAGCAATAAATCGTTCCCCATGATAGCATTGCAAGAGCAGCTAAACACAGAAATTTGCAAACATTAGCACACAAAGAACAGCGAGGCCCACCAGACCCCTGCCTGGTGAGGCTGTCAGTGCCTAGTGAGGCTCTCAAGGTCTTGACAAGGCCTTCAGAGCCTGGTGAGGCTGTCAAGAGCCTTGAGAATCATAGGCTCTCACAAGTGGTCGTGAACTGTCCCAGTTGATTGCAGGCAGCACCAGTTAGTCGCAGGCTGCCTCAGTGATATAAATACTGATGCA
>JAYMFT010255626.1:0-10840 GCA_038088735.1 Panulirus argus
TTTTAGTCGCCTCTTACGACACGCAGGGAATACGTGGGAAGTATTCTTTCTCCCCTATCCCCTGGGATAATATATATTATATATATATATATATATATATATATATATATAGGATGTAGCAAAAGTTTGTCGTAGCAATATCAAAAATACAGTTGCATGGTTATGTATCTAACTTGATGCTACATTTTCCAAGCACAGAATAGGGTGTAGATGTTCTGTCTGTTATTTCCTTGCTAAGTGAGACATAGCATGAAAAACAGATGATGAATCCTTTACAGAAATTCCTCTCTTAACCCCACTGTCTGTTCTTATTTTTGGAACATTATGATATACGAGATTATTATGATACAGGAGGAGATTATTTCAAGCCTCCTGCTCCTGTCCCTTTTAAACACCTTTTATGGCACACAGGAAATACATATGTGGTATTCCTTTTCCCCATCCCTAGGGATGAGGAAGATAAGAAAGTTGAGTAAATTAATAAAAATGTATTTTGCAATTTTAAAATGTACACTAGCCTGAGAAACTATAGCAAGCCCCAGACCATTTTCAGTGTGTTTGTGGAAGTAGTGAAATTCATATCAAGGTACTTTATAAAAATGCTGTCTTTGAAACAAAGTACCAAGTAATTACATTAAGTTTACATTAGCTAAAAGCATTTCATATAGGTTTAAAATTTACATATTTGTGCAAGGGTTGGTAAAACTTGCACAGTTTATTTGACTAGCAAAGCTGCGGCGATTATTATCAGCTGGCACAGGTACGCGGAAGAGCTGGCCCTGTGGCATGCACATACACAACTTGTATTGGCCTCGGTCTTTTGCTACATCTAGGGGACCAGCAAGAGGAAGTGTATTAACATCAACCATTATACCAGCTCCAGTCTCCAGCAAAATTGAACCATTTAAACTGTTCACATATATATCTTGATCTGCAGACCAAGTCAACTTTCCACCATCAAATGACATGCCTTCATTTCCTTTCAGTCGTATCTGCAAGAGATTGATAAAGTGTTTTTTTAATATCATCTGTTTTCATAATAATTTTGTACACCAAACTTTCCAACAAGTGTGCACCTAACTAAATCATTGTTATTTATGCATTATCATTCCTCGATTCTTATTCAGTTTCATACTTACAGTGGAATCTGAACGAATCTTCAAGTCAGAGAAGGTGGGACTGGTGATCCTTGCAGTACGACTTCGCTTTACGTTGAGATTCTTGACACCTTGAGGTAAGCCAAAATTAGGGTAGTTTGTAGAGAAAACAGTTTCTCCAGAATGTGGGTCAATAATCTGCAAAATAGATGTGATTTTAGGGATAATTGGTTTTAATTCAAAGTTTCTTTTGCTTTGATGAATAAGATATCGTAATTTACTTATCAGCGATATATTACCACTACACTAGTGAGATGGTGCCTCCTTCAATAAGCACCTATGAAGACCATGAGAGACTTAGCAGCAATATGAATGTCAAAATGTTGGTAGGATGTTCAACATATTCCTGCAAAAACAAGTACACATGATGACTCATGGTTCATGCTACACAAGTCTTCATATGAGGCCACCTAGTCTTTAAGAGTTAAATGTTTCACCTTTTTGTTTTTTATGTGCATTTTGATCATTTTTCTGGGCTCCACCTGAACTTTACAATTAGAACCTTTCATTGGAGGAAATCTGTAAGGTGTTTCATACCCTTCTTCCACTTTCTTAATTTCTGTCCTGGTTTCTGACTTTGTGGATATATCCTTTGGATCTGGGGATTCCTCCTTTAGGATTTTTTTATATAAACTGGAGGTTTCAGTCACAGACAAAAGTCCGCATCAAGGCCAGGCCTTAATTGAAATATTGAGATGATTATGAAAGGAAAAAAGAAGAGACAAGGGAAAGTATATACAAATTTTAGAGGGGGGAAAAAAGCTGTATTTTAATATGTCCCAGGTCATAGTTTTTGGGAAAGACATGAGAAGGTGGAGAGTTCCAAAGCTTCGAGGTGTAGGGAAAGAAACAATTATCAAAATGGCTTACGCTTGAGCTGCCAATAGCCACACAATAATCATGTGATGCAACAGCTTGCTGAGTATTGTGTGGTCTAGTTAGTGGTGGGTGCACAAAAGAGGCCAGCTCTCAGGAGCAAAAACCAAAGTAATACCTACAGAAGACAGAGATTGCACCAACAAGAGGGTTTAGCTTTAAAGTTTCCTTCCAGTTTCCTTCCAATTCACCACTGAAAGTATTTACCTTATGGTTAGTTTTATTTGATTATATTTTTCTAACCATCCTCATTCATATGGGTACTCTTTCATGATCATGGGACAGACTACAGAGGATAGAAACATACATTTTAAAGGCTGAAACATTTTACTTCCAAAGCAGTTTCTCACGATCATTTTTTTTTTTCTTTTTTTTACCCAGCCTGGCCTTTCCCACCTTCTTTGAAAACTTTTTTCTTTTTAATAACCTTCTGTGGCCACCCTCGATTGGCATCTACTGCCTTCAAAATGTGTGAGCTTTCAGTGAGCTAGAAAGAATTAGGTCAGTTTTGTCAGTTTGGTGGCAGTCACTGACTGGCTGAGAGTGGACTTGAGCAAGCATTATTTTGCAAAGGGTAAGGTGGTGGCTGCCTCCTCAGGAAATATAAGGTTGGACAGGGTTCTTGCCAGTATATTTCCAAGAAGTGTATTTCATGCCCATGGGACACTACTTCAGAGAAAAAAGGTTTTTCAACTTTCAGAACCTACATTGTTTTACATTTGAGGCTGAAAGAACTTTTGACACGGTTTCACATTGTTATATGCTTTCTTAACCTTGCTCCAGGTTATATTTAGTTGGGTTTAAGTTTCATAAGGCTGCTTACCACCATTACTCTTGCAGATGTAATGCTCAACTTTGACTGAGTGCTAAATGAGGACATTAAAAAGAGACAGAGGTAAGACAAGACATATAAGAAGAGATACAATCGAGGAAACTACACAAACCTCAATAATTTCTATGGAAATGTAGATTGGGACATGGAATTCAGTAGCCTGGAACCAGGGTTTTGTGGTAGAGGTAATGTGAGATTTATGCTGAAGCAGCAGATATGGGTACCTCAAGTCTGAAATACATAAGGAACAGTAAGAAAGAGGAAAGACTGGTTTAACAAAAGATGTTAAAAAGCAAAGGAGCATTGAAATGCACAGAGGTAAAGATATAAATGGCACTTCAGCCAGCTAGCATTTGCATGGTATAAGAGCACAGAATGAGTATTGCTGGATAAGAAAGTAGGAACAAAGAAACTTTGTAAAAAAATATTGTAAACAAGGCAGGTGATAATCTAAAACTTTTCCATAAATTCCTTAAAAGTCAGTTATCAGCTAAGGAGCAGCTAATCAAGCTAAGGTATTCAGAGGGAAGAATTTTAAGGGATGATGAAAGGACATGCAAGGAGTTGAATATCAAGTTCAAAAGTATTTTTTTCATTGGAAGACACTATAGCCCCAACACCAGGGAGATGTAATGGGGTTGGAGGTTTATGAAATTATTGTGATATCTAGAGAAAATATCAACAGATTACCAAAAGGACTTGACCCATACAAGCCTGATGAAATTTCACCACATATGTTGAAGATGTGTGAAGATACAGTAGTTAAACTGCTTGCATTACTGTTCAAGATGGCACTGGAAAGAAGCAGAGTGCCAAGAAAATGGAAAGGGCAAACATTATATCCATATGTTAGAAAGGAGCCTGCTAACAGGCACTGAACCACAGACTGGTCTCACTAATGAATGTGGTTTGTAAGATTCTGGAAAAGATTATTAGAAAACAACTGACTTTCTATGGAGAAGAAATTATTTAGAAAAGATTATTACAAAACAACTGGATGACTTTCTATGGAGAAGAAATTACTTAAGTGATAGGCAGCATGGTTTTAGGAAATGGAGGTCATGTAAAAAAAAAAACTCTAAGAGTTCTATTAGAGAGTGAGCTCTGTTCTCAGCAAAAGGGGAGTCTTGGAGAACTGCAGACATTCCTGAGACCAACATATTGAGTCTAAGATGCACAATTTACACCCAGTTATGGGTGTGTGACATCAGCCTCCTTACAGAGGAGACAGTCATGAGATGATCTTGTCCTTGTGGGCAGATGACAGATCTATTCAAAGATATTATTATTGGGATATCACAGTATCATGCCCAAGGAGAATAGGGTTCTTTCATCAACCATGATCAATGATTGACTTCTGTTAGGAAGTTATGCCTTAAATAAGAAAAAAACAATATTATTAGGTTAAAACTAATACGAAGAATGAAATTCATGCCTCTACAACCTTCCTTCTTATTACACAGGAAAAACAGCAACAGAATTTATGACATGCCTGCAACCATATTGCAATTAAAGCTGAAAAAACAGTATCTGCACTGAAGATGAGCTCACTCTTCACATTTAAAGCCCATATCATATTTTTATGTAAATTTGTCAAGTCTCATTATAAACATGTTGGAAAGTTTAACCTCACCTGGTACGTTAATTTTACTGGAGATCTGCCAATTCTTTTATGTCCATTGATTCATCAACCCACTTTTCTGGTATTAGTTCTAAGCAGTAACAATTAAGAGAGGATCTCATTGTTTTGTAACTCCTGAGGCAAACCCACAGGTAAGTAAGGCACTGTTTCTTGATTAGCCATCATATGGATTGACTTCTCAGAACTGCTAGCTTTCAAAGACTTCCTTTAAAGTTCCTGTGCACTAAATGTATCTAACTGCACTTCCTGTGTTCCTTGCAAAAGCTATGAGAATATTTTTCAGTCAGTGTACCAATACATTACAAAAATAAATGCTGAGCAATAATAATAAAAGTGACTAGCAGCAGATATCCTTCACAACTAGCACATTCCTGGACAAGTTTTGAAATTAAGTGCAAGGAAGTCACAAGTATGGAGTTGACTGGGAGATGGAATGTTCAATACAGTGCTAGACTATAATTGGTCTTAGTCTGAGAATGGGCACTATGGTAGTTACAGAGGTCCCTAACCTACCATGCATTTGTCAACTATGGTTTTGTGTATACATGCTTAGAATACTGTCTACCTTTTTAGCAACCATGTTATCAATTTTTTTGAGTATCTACGGTTTTCCTGGTACCACTAAAATTTATTCATGCACATTTGGTGAGTGTCATGTGGCCTCAGGCTTTCTGTGACTTCATCTAGCAGACCACTATTTTCAAGAAGAGACAGGAGGAGCATCATAATCAAGCAGTGTTCTTAGTGCAAGTGTTTAGATAGCATTGTATGCAGCATAACTGGCTGCCTGCTATGTGACAGCAGAAAAGTTCAGCATCAGCTTTGACATAATGCTATCTTGTTATCACCATACAGTTTTGTACATAATTTTGTTGTACTTTAATAAAATAAGCAATTTTTTGAAGTATAACATGCTGTTTTTAACCCTGAAGTATTCATTATATGACTACCCTGAATCCCCCATTTCCCATCAGTCCTGTATCTTGCCAAGCATGGGTTCTTACAGGAACATAATCATAGTGGTTGGCAAGGGACTTCTATACTACATATAATTTGGTAACTTTAGGGCTTTTATTTGCATGTATCATCCAGTGATATCCCTTTTGGGTAAACTGAGGTTTATGGTTAATCTGGGTCATTCATTCATTCATCATAGGAAAAGGGAGCTGGTGTTTAGTTAATCAAAAGCACTCCTCAGATGACTTGCCTGGAAGCTATCAATGCTGTGAATTTCAGTCTTCTCTGGTCCAACATTCAGCACTGGTGGTGTGTTAGAAGTCCTCAAGCTGAGAGAAACCTAGAGAATGAGGAATTATAATAATGAGAAGATTGGGTCTATTCTCACACAAGCTATTATTGTAAATAAGATTTACTTACTTAGAAGGATTCTGTTTAGTTAGCAGAATGTGGGCAATCTATATTGAAAGCTGAGTGAAGGCATATTTTATCTTTTCTAATGATTGGAGAGTGGATAGTAACATTAACATGTTCTGAAGGCAATGTGGTTTAGATATGATATAAAAGTTGAAGATGAAGTATTTATGAAATATGAGTAACTCATGAGCTACAGAGCAAAAAGGGAAATGCTCAGAAGACATAGATATGAAAATTTCAATGAGTGTTCTAACTGCTAAATAAAGTGATGAAATGACTGCAAATGTTTGCAGTACTGATTCTACATTGCATATGGAGGAGATTCAAAATAGGTGGCCTTCCTCAAAAATTAAATTGAATTTGATATATATAAAAAATTGGACTTGCTTAAAAATCTGACTACAAAAATTAATTCAGTAACCACTTGAAACTACAATATGACAAATATATTTGAAGCATGGCTTCTGGACCCTCCATAGAATTCTAGGTAAATAATGATTACAGTTTCCTGTACACATAATGCTCTCTTATAATGATATGCATGAACTTTATGAGAAAGTTGAAAACAAACCTTACTGTTATCTCCTTGTATGGAGAATGGAGCATCAGAATAGCCATAAATCAGTCCATCTTTCTTGTATATGTTACCCAAGTCTGCCCGGCCATAGAACTTAGTTGTTCTGGGAAAATATAAACATAAAAAGCATGATCATTTTGTAGCATGATTGTATTTCAAGTTTCAATATTTCAAGTTTCAATGAAAAATCTCAGGTAAAATATCAGTATGCTTTATTTAATGTGGGACAGGTTATTGCTATTTGCAAAAGAGTGCAGAATTAGAACAGATTAGCATGGCAGAATAAAGTGTAAACAAAAGAATTAAACTAAACTGTGGTAAGCATCTACTGATCATACATTAGGGATGAGTAAGTGGTTGGTTTAAAAGACAAAAACAAATACCTTAGACATTACAAGACTTCCTTCATGATTTGCAGTGTCACCCACTTGGTTGTCTGGCTTATATTTTCAGATCTTTTTATCCTTCAGAGATGGGTATTTTCCCTTTATGCCTTTAAATGTTTCCTTTACTTCTCTATTTCTTTTCGTACTCCCCTACATCTGTTTTGATTCTTCTGTTATCCTGTTGAGGCTAGTCTCCACCTTTTTGCATATTTTTTTTGTATTTCATAGTGCAAACTACCTTCACCTGACAGCTAAACCAACGTGTAAAATTCTTCAGCAAATATTTTGTCACCATGTCACAGAACTCTGGAAGATAGAGTCAGTGCCAGCATGGCTATGCTTCAGGGTCAGACTCTCAGAAATGTTTCAAAAATATGTATAATAAGTAATGTCACTTGGGTCTTTCACCTTTCTCTTTTCGTATAACCTATCCATTATTGGTCTACTAACATTAGGAACTGAAAGTAATATATATTTAACTCATCATTTTGCTTTTTCATCCACTGTGTTTTCAATTTAGGCAAACTTTTGCCCATATAGTGTTGGCTGCTATAGAAAAAAAAGATGATTGGTTGCCAACATGAGGAATGTTTTGCAAATATCACTGCTGTGTTTATTTTGTTACTTTAGTTTA
Source organism: Panulirus argus (assembly GCA_038088735.1). NCBI lineage: Eukaryota > Metazoa > Arthropoda > Malacostraca > Decapoda > Palinuridae > Panulirus > Panulirus argus. Next base: position 7,479 of record JAYMFT010255626.1, read on the forward strand.
GAAGGGTTGGTGTATAGGGGCATACCATAAGTATAGGAAAATACAGCAGGTAAGGAATCTTAAAAGGATCCACATCAAAGACTCATCAGCCTTAACAACACTGTAATTAATTTATTAGAAAACAGAACATCTTCATACATGTAACAAGTCCTTTACATCTGAATGTAAGGAAAGGCAACACAGCAGGCAGGAATAAAAATGGAAAGTTAAAATGGGTAAGAAACAGTAAATATAAGTCAATCAAGGTTTAAAGTAAAATCAAGTTCAGGATAATAAAGAAATGAAGTGAATTGGGCATAAGAGACAGAAAGAAGGTATTGAAGCTATGTGGAGATAGAACATCCCAACTTGAGACATAAGATTTAAGAGGGAGTGGAAAGAGATGAAGGAAATACTTCAATATTCTAAAAGTCACATATGTAAGTAAAGCAAAATATCCAAATGAAGTCATTAGATTACAAAAAGAAAACTAGGGATGCTGAAATGCAGAAATTTGGTAGCATGTTTGCAATTAATGCAATGTGTGTAAAAGAAAGGAATGATGTTAATGTACAAAAAGACTTACTAGTTAACAATAGAAGAGTGGTTCAGCAAGGAATAAAGATATAACTAGGGCAGCAAACTAAAGAATAGTTCAGATGTAGTGTGGCCATGAGTGAAGAATTAACATGTGATTGATAATTAATGATGTATTAAGAAGAGGAGTTTGAAAAAAGACCAATTATTAGTTATAAGGACAGAGTCGGTATTGTGTATGAAAATACACTTTTCAATTTGAATCATGGTTGCGGATGTCAGTCCACAGTCAACCCAGATGTTTATTTTCCCATAGGAGTTGGTTGATAAAGTGGGTACTTTGCTTAGGCTAGGATATATATATTATTTTCATTCTTGATCGCTGTTTCCCGCGATAGTGGGGGAGCACCAGAAAACAGAGAACAAAAGATACACCCATTCACATGCACATATGTATACATATACACACATACATATGCATACACATACATACACATATACATACATGTACACATTCATACTTGCTCACCTTCATCCATTCCCGTTGCCACTCACACCACAGGATACAGCACAAATGCATGAAGGAAAAAAAAATATAACATACATTCTCTTCTCCTCTCCCACACCCAGTCACCAGCCCCTGCATCAGTAAGGTAGCACCAGGAAACAGACAAAGAAAGGCCACATCTGCTCACACTTATTCTCTAGCTGTCATGTGTAATGCATAAAAACCACAGCTCCCTATCCACATCCAGGCCTCACAGACCTTTCCATGGTTTACCTTGGATGTTTCATATGCCCTGGTTCAGTACATTGATGGCATGTTGACCCCCAGTATACCACATCGTTCCAATTCACTCTATTTTGTGCACGCCTTTCCCCCTCCTACATGTTCAAGCCCTGATCGCTAAAAATCTTTTTCATACCATCCTTCCATCTCCAATTTGGTCTCCTGGTTCTCCTTGTTCCCTCCACTTCTGATGCATATATCCTCTTTGTTAACTTTTCCTCACTCATTCTCTCCATATGTCCAAACAATTTCAAAACACCCTCTTCTGGTCTCTCAACTTCACTCTTTTTATTTCCACATATCTCTCTTACTCTTTCATTACTTAGTTGATCAAACCACCTCACACCATATTATCCTCAAACATTTTATTTCCAACACATCCACCCTCCTCCAAACAATCCAGTCTATAGCCCATACCTTGCAACCATATAATATTGCTGGAACTATTATTCTTTCAAACATACCCATTTTACCCTCCAAGATAATATTCTTTCTTTCCACACATTCTTCATTGCTCCCAGAATGTTTGCCCTCTCCACCACCCCACGACTCACTTTTGTGTCCCTGGTTCCATTCGCTGCCAAGTCCACTCTGAGATATCTAAAACACCTTGCTTCATCCAATTTCTCTCCATTCAAACTTACTTCCCAACTAACTTGTCCCTCAACCCTGCTGAATCTAATAACCTTGCTTTTATTCACATTTACTCACAACTTTCTCCTTCCGCACACAGTTCTAAACTCAGTCAACAACTTCTGCAGCTTCTCACTTGAATCAGCCACCAGTGCTGTATCATCGATGAACAACAACTGACTCACTTCCCAGGCCCTCTCATCCCCCACAGACTGCATACTCACCCCTCTATGCAAGACTTGCATTTGTCTCCCTCACCACCCCATCCACAGACAAAGTGAACAACTATGGTGACATCACACACCCTGCCAGAGACCAACCTTCAGTGGGAACCATTCACTCTCCTCTTTTCCTACTCATACACATGCCTCACATCCTTGATAAAAACTTGTCACTGCTTCTAGCAGCTTACCTCCCACACCATATATTTTTAAGACCTTCCACAAATTATCTCTATCAACCCTGTCATATGCCTTCTCCAGATCCATAAATGCCACATACAAATCCATCTGTTTTTCAAAATATTTTCCTTCAACAGGCAACTTGGCAACTTTACAAATTCATACCATTATTATACATATATAAGGGTAAAATCCTTACAAAAATGTTTTGCTTCATCACCTTCACGATATACTGAACCATTTTTCTAATACTGTACAGAATTTGAGGGACTCTAACATGTAAAATCTTCTAAACATGAGGAGTTATCATTCAGATGCACTGTCAGTTAAAACATATAATCAGAACTTATAATATACAAGATGGGGAAAAGCAATTAATGTATAAACTTACTTTATATAACCTACAACAGATACTCACTGTGTCCCAGGAAGGAGCTCAATACTTTCCATGCCATAGCCAAGTCGTAGAACCCCCATGGCAAAGAAGGTGAGGAGAAGATTGCCAGAGGCCAGTAGGAGAAGAACTACTACAAGTCCCCAGAAAAAGGTGTTCTCCCCACGCTGAGCTTCACTTCGTTTTGGTGTTGTTTCTCGTTCACAGCTGTAATTCACAGGTCAAAGAAATGTATTACAATCCTTTAACAAAAGTTAAAGAAGTGAAAAGACTACATAATGCAGAATATGTAAGTGTAAGTCTGTCTTTAGTCTGGAATGCCATCTGATGGATGACTGGAAAATATGCAGTATGTTGTAAGAGGTGACCGGGTGGTTGGAATCCTCTCCTTCTGTATTTATTTCCAAAAGAAGGAACAGACAAAGGTGTCAAATAGAGGATTTTTCCTTTATATCTTGGTCATCTCTTCTTGATACTACATTGCTCATACAAGAAACAGCAAACATACATGAAAAAAAAAACTATATATATATATATATATATTATATATATTTTTTTTCATGCATATTCGCCTTTTCCCGCATTAGCGAGGTAGCGTTAAGAACAGAGGACTGAGCCTGTGAGGGAA
>JAYMFT010255637.1:0-10840 GCA_038088735.1 Panulirus argus
TGTACTGTGCATATGTGTGCATGTATGTATATATGTGTGTATGTGGGGGGATGGGTCTTTCTACGTCTGTTTCCTGGCGCTACCTCGCTGACGCGGGAAACAGCGATCAAGTACAACAATAATAATAATAATAATAATAAAATGAGAAATAAAATATGAAAACAGTGCACATGAACACTTCAGATTCGTACCGTACACGCATGTGCAAAGAGGTTAGTTGCATAAAAGAACGATGAAGTATTGTTCTTATTAAGAAAAACACGTCTCAAGTAAAACAGTCAATGATAAAACATCTAATACGGTAATAAAAACCAAGCGCACTTCAAGCAATGATAAATGTAAACAACTAATGCTATGCCAATCTCCTGGCCATTGCTTGTGGAGGATTTACTGCTCTGTGGCCTGCCTCCAGCAATGAAGCAATGGTTTACTTAAACATGTCAGTCGATATATCAAAAATTAGAATAACAGCCATCAGTATATCAACCTTTCCTTTTATCAAGCCCTACTTATTCTTGAGTCTGGATATCTAATGGCAATATGACTGTTTTAATGTTACTACCATGCCTCCCTATGGATCATTTACTTTACGATAGTCCTTGGATATTAACTTATTACTGCATCCTCTTAAAGATGTATTTTCCCATACGGTAATCAAGTCTCTAGGCAACAGCCTTAAAAGGGCAAATACACAGAGGAAACTATTACTAACATTCTTACAGTGACAAAAGTTGTGAGAAATTTTTGGTACAAAAACCAGAGTAGTCCATTACTTCCGGCCATTTGCATACTACTAAGTCCTCCCAGGAGTTAGGATATGGCCAGAGACATTTGAAACACTGAACTAATCACTGTAATCATCATTCACTGAGCTTGCAGATATTCATCACAAATGGTGGTCTATTTGTCACTAAAAAATGTAAATCAAGTACCTTAAAGAGAATGGCCAGACTTCCAAGTGATGAGTACAAAATGTCACGCTCCTCAGAAACCCCTGTTGATCAAAACCATCCCGCCAACTCCCATGGCAGACAAGACACGATGGGCCATTAGTCCCAAGGATACCAACACGGGCCTCACCACTCACTCGGTAGGTCAGATACTTGCTGATCACAACGAAGAAGATCCACCAATCCTGCAAACAATAATATCCATGATGGTTCCTTTTCAATCCAGAAGCGAATGATTACAGAGAACGCATATAAAATCGGATAAAGAAGACGACAACAAGAATGGAGATTAGGACGTCTCGAATATTTCCCGATTTAAGTATCCTTCCAAATAATCAGAATCACGTGAATACACAATTAGCAACAACACAGCACTGGTATTGATGCTCTTCAAATGCCACACTGAGTATCACTCCGTATCATATATCCTTGACTGATTTTCCTTCATGACATTTTTTACTAGTTAAAGGATGTAAAATCATGACTAACAATAGATGCATCAGGCTGCGACTCTAGTCCTAACTAATATCAAATTCCCTGAGACTAAATCAGAGTAGTTATGGTACAAACATTAAAAAGAGAAACCTGGTCTTATGCAGGCACTTCATTTTTTTTTATCTTCAAGCAATCATAAAATGCCTCTTCCAATCTTAGGGGAAGTACCAAATTAGAGCATGGTTAGAGCATTAATTCAAGTCAAACCATCAAATTTCCAAGCATCCTAAAAAAAAGTAAATGTGGTCATGCACCATTATCAGAAAAAAATCAACAATTCTCACATTATGGCAATGTCTTTGATATTCAGGAATGATAATTCATTTTCCACACTGTGTGGCATAAATGGAACGATGTGAAAAACATGCCACATTAACATAAACTAAAGTCTGTGTGTGATTCAATCAGTGATTGGGAGTGAAAATCCACTGTTTATGCATATTTGTAGTGCATCATTCCGGCAGCTCTAATGACAACATAGCTATTTCTTACATGCTTTCAGAGGAGCATTAAATCAAAAACAGTTCTAAAAGAATGACTGTCCTTCAAATGTCCTTATTCCTTCTAATACACCAACAAATTAGAAGGAAAATGCAATGCACTAACCACAAAGTCAAACCTTTCAAATCAAATAACATCTAAGAAGAGTGTACTAGGTCTAATTCCTTAAAAGCAGGAAAGATGGGTATGTAACAATGAAATCCTTATGTTAACTGATTCATAGTAGAATACTTTACTGTGGTGCACTTTTAGTTATGGAAGGACAATGAAACCTACACTGGCCCTCACTTTTCATTTTACAGCAAGGAGTTAGGAAACTCCATGACTAATGGTTCATATCTTCTAAAGCTTTTGTTTGGGTTTCTTAATTCAAACTATAACACAATGACTATAATGAATACATGTGCAAAGAAAGACTCCATTTAATATATGTATCTAAGTAGACTGTTTATGACATCTTGATCAGTTTCTTTAATCAGTATTCTTTGAAAAGAAATGTTTTACAAATGAGATATATGTGCTTCAGCAGGGATGTACATTCAATCAAATCAAATCTATAAAGATTCACAGAGTAATTTCCTAAATACAAAGCTTAAACATTTATCATTTTATGCCCTACATACGATTATGCAGTACTGTCAAAATCCAATAATTGGAGAACAGCAGGAATCTAAGAAAAACTGAATTGTAGTAGATAACGTTCAGTTTACTCTTGCAGCGAAGGCAAAAGTTGTAAACATTATATTCCTCTACAAATAACTAAGGGATTTTCATTATCTTTGTATCATCAAAATTACTATTTCTAACCAACAGTGATGTACATATTTTTGCACAATAATAATAAGTATTTCTAAGTATGCAATTCCTAAATGTATGTGACTAATGACAATAGGCAATTTCTTTTAATATTTTCATTAAATACAGAACAAACATGACTTAGATCATGAAAAAAAAAAGGGATTCAATGGGAATTTATGTTCATTTTGACTTCATTTACTTTCCTAGAATCAAAAAGATCTCAAACACCCTACTAGCATATTTGTAGGAAGTAAACTATTTTGACCAATTGAAACTGTCATCACTACTGTTCAGTGATGCCATGTGAATGAGGAATTGGGTCATTCTGTTTCACATCCCTCAAGATTCTTGATTAAAACAATCCAGCTGTACATCAAGATTTTTATAATTTTGCCTACCTTTCTCAAAAACTCATAAGAAGCTGCTCAAGCAAGCACAAAATGAACCTTTTCAATAATATATTCAAATTAACATTTTGGAAAATTATACACAGTAACACAAAAATATCCTTCTTTCAGAGCAAATCACCAAAACTTCAGCACACAGTTTCAGAACCGCCATCTCTAACAATTAACTCTTCAGATTATATATAACTGCTTTGAATGAAGCAATACTTCATATCGCTAACAGAGTGTCTTTAAGAGTGAGTGAAGCTATGCTCTTGTTTCCAAAGACAAGAATTAGCAAGAGGTCACCACTTGATACTTAACACTTTAAGAAGAGAACCACTAAACCACTAACTTGCACTGGCATATTCACTGTTCATGTCTATTTTCCACAACTGGATCATGTCTTCTAGAAACATTATGAATATTGTAGTTGTAACATCAAATGATTCTGGTCAAGTGCAGTTCTTTCCCTGCAAACATCGAGTACTGCCTTTAGTGATGCACAAGTCAAATAACTCTAGGTAATTTACTGCCACTCAACATGATCGAAAAAGAGAAAAGGCCCTACGTGATATTACGAGACACAGGTGGACATACTATACTTCCTGATTAAGGTATGTGTAACATTGACACTTTAATGAGGATAAGTTAGCACAGCAGTTTTAACAAGTCCAAGTTTTAAGTAATACTGAATAAAGCAAAGCAGAGATGGTTCACACTCATGTTGTAAGGCATACAGAATAAAGTAAATGAGAGGTGGTTCACACTTCTGAGTTCCACTCTACAAGACGAACTGTTGTACAATCAACAACATTCAACTATGCAAGTCCTCTATTAGGGATAAAAGAATTAACCAAAGATGTTGGATATTCAAATCCCATGTCTGCATTCCAAAATACTACAACAGATAATGGTATCAAGTAATCAACTATGTTAAAATTTCTTGCTCCAAATCCATAAATTCTCCTCTTATCATATAGTGAGCACTTAACACTTTGGTAAGGAGGCAGTATCAATTTCTCTTACAAATTTATCTGTTCTCAGTCCTTCCTTCCTGATAAAGTAAGCTATTCTTAAAAAAATTTTCATTTCAGGGAATGCAACCTGCAATGTCCCATTTTCTAAAAATAATACCTTTTTTTTTCAATTCCTGAACAAACTTCACTTTTCTTGCTTTGCCCTTTACAGCAATCACTGTTGAAAAAATCAGAAATGTATCCAACATTCCTATGTATCATAACAGTGACATATTTCTTATACATGACATGGTGAGAGAAGATTCATCTCACTGATAAATTGTTCTGTATTTCATGAAAGAGTCCAAGTGCTGACTGACTGAAAAAACATTACAGTAGATGAAAATTCTTTCTTTTCTTTCACACCAGATTGCTGTTTTCCACATTAACACCAGGAGCAGACGAAGAAAGGCCACATCCAATCACATCCACTCTCAAGCTGTCACGTGTAATGCACCGAAACCACAGCTCCCTATCCACATCCAGGCCCCAGAGACCTTTCTGCAGTCTACCCAAGATGTTCTACATGCCCTGGTTCAGTTCATTGACAACATGTCGAACTCAGTATACCACATCCTTCCAATTCACTCTATCCTGTACACGCCTTTCACCCTCCTGCATGTTCAGGCCCCAATTGCTCAAAATCTCCACCCTTCCATTTCCAGTTTGGTTTCCCTGTTCTCCTTATTTCTTCCATTTTTGGCACATATAAACTCTTTGTCAACACTTTCCTAACTCATTCTTTCTGTATGTCCAAACCATTTAAGCACATCCTCTTCTGCTCTCTCAACCACACTCTTTTTATTACCATATATCTCTCACTCTTTCATTACTTACATGATCAAACTACCTCACATCACATAGTAGTGTCCTCAAACATTTCATTTCCAACACAACCACCCTCCTCCGCAAAACCACATCTATTGCCCATGCCTTGCATCCACGTAATATTGACGGGACTACTATTTCTTCAAAAATACCCATCTTTGCCCTCCTAGATAATGATCTCTTTCCACACATTCTTCAGTGCACCCAGAACTTTCGCCACCTACCCCACCGTATAACTCTCTTACACTTTCAAGGTTCCATTTGCTGCCATATCCACTCATACAGGCTGCCGCTTCCAACCCTTTTTTAGTTTGGAAGGCATGCTTTACAGTATGGAGAGGCACTTCATGTCAAAAGTTACTATAATAGCAAAGGAGAAAAATCTTAACGTCAGTTACCCATATAACAGGATGGTGTAATACGTTCGACTGTGTGGGGACCCTAAGAGTCCCTGTAATGGTTGCCTTCTCCCACTGCCATTTAAACTGGAAAGTAGGGTTTATCAGGATGCTGAAATGCCTCACAGTCCAAGCATCTACAATTAGCACCAAGGAAGAATCACTGAGTGAGTTACTAATATACCACAACAGGAGAGGGAATGACCTTGGCATGCATGCCATATTTAAATGTCTGTAGAAAAACAAAGAAGGCTAATTTACTGGAGTTTTGTTTTTCTTTAATTTTTCTTGACATTTCCCATTAACTGATAGGACTAAAATATTCTACTGAATTTTCTGATAGACCTCAATCTTCTTGATCCCCCTACAATTTCAGGACATAGTCTTATATGAAAGGGGACTGGGATATTGTCTTAAACAACAGACTAGCCTAAGAAGTGTGGTCTGTAAAACACTGAAAAAGATCATTAGAAGTCAAATGGATAATTAGAATACTTGCATAAGGGAACCTACCTAAGAAATAAGAAATAACACAAATTCATGGAAAGAAAATTATGCATTTCTCTTTAACTTCCATGAGAATGAATTCTGTCTCTGACAAAAGAGAAGGATGGATGGATTGTGTTGCAAGAATGTATCACACATAAAGGAGGATAAACCTTTAAGCAAGAAGGGAAGATTCTTTTGTTGGGTAAAAAATTATCGTAATGTCAAAGGCGCAGTCTCAAAATGGGCTGAGGTTGCCAATGGGAAGAGAAATGGCTCGGTCTACCATTACTCTTCTTGCTCTTTGTAAATGGTTTTCCAAAAGGACTGGATTCATACCTTAATCATGTTTGCTGATGATGCCAAAGTCATGATGGAGGAAAACAATGAGGAGGATTCCATCAATTTACAGGGGAACATAGCTAAACTCGAAAGTTGGTCTGAAACATTCTTAATGAAATTCAAAGTAAATGCAAAGTAATGAGGATAAGACACACTAAAAAAAGGCCTCAGTTCTTTTATCTAGGAGGAAACAAGCTAAACGAAACAAACTCTGCTGGAAAATATTAGAGATGCATAAAAGAACAAGGATAAGAAAATATTCAGCAGAGTATTCATTGCATACTTTAGGCTAAAACTAAAATATGATTGTCACATCTTGGTCACTACACTTAATGAAGCACTAAGAAGTAACAGGGAAGGTCTTGAAGAGGGCAACAAGGGTTGTTCCAAAATTGAGACATGAGTTACAATGAAAAGTTAGATGCCACAAATTTGCTCACTATAGAAGAGAGATGAGTTTGGGGAGATTTGATCATTACCTTCAGGTCTCTAAACCAGTTAGATATCAACAGTGAAGAGTTTTTAAAAGATGCAAAGATAGATTGGAAGCCATAATAAAAAATTTAACGAGAAACGTATTAGTAAAGATGTTAAATATGTATGTTCATGGTATCAAACTAGCAGATGAAAGGAACATGCCACGTCATGAAATGATGAATGTTGACAGCATATGAAAGTTTAAAAAATTGTATGATTGTAGATAAAATTCGAGATGGGACCCCATGGTGCAGAATTCCCTACAAAGTAAATTTTTGACAGACAAAGCAAGAAAGGAACTAGAAGAGAAATGAATGATCCATTGTTTTTCATGCTGAAGACTTCTGTAATAAACAGGAGCCCTCACATATAAAAAATGGCAAAAGGGAGACAGATATAAGAAGAGAAGAATCCAAGAGTTTTGGAGGAAACCTGCCTATCAAACATGAACATGTCATAGATGCCGTGAAAAACACGAGAAGGTAAAGAAATCCTCATTATAGCTGAGAAAGGAAGTAAACTGAAACGGCTTGACAGACATAAGAAAATTCCGTGGCATCAAACTGTGCCTCATCTATCATTTATTTCAACAATTAAGTCTTACTAGATAATATGTGCTAATAAAAAAAGTAATATACTCAAATAAGTAAAGACCACCAGAAGTAAAAGAGGAAAAGATGTATATTTTTGGGCAATCTTGTGAACTCAAATGGGCAATCTTGAGAATTTAAATTAAAGGTTTGAAGAGTTGCTGAAGCTAGCGTTGAAATGTTTTTGGAGCAAACAGAATCTACTCCTGTTAAGACTTTAAAACTGGGCAAAGAAAAAAATTTGATTATTTAGACAATTCAGTTATGGTGAAAGTAAATGTAATGTTGAAGTCTTAATATGTTAAAAACTCATTCTTTATCTAAATTCCACAAAGAAATGAGCAAATGAGGGAGGCAAATCTGCCCACCATGAAGTGTTGCCCTGGGTGGTGTAAACTGATTAAAAAAGTTAGTCAATATACATCTTTAAAGTCAGTAAATATACATCTTTGAACTTACTTTAAAGTTTTAATGATGCATAATGTTACTGCTAATGGTTGGCAATTTTTCTAGCTACAATATTAAATTTTCCTTCAATAAGGTGTGGGGTTACGATATTCAGTTTTGGGCTTTCTAAGATAGCAGCAAAGCCGAAGATTTCTCTCAAAAGAGTGTCTTGTTCCCATCTTACGGGACTCTGCATTTCTTGATATAACATATCCACAATCTGATCCTCGGGCTGAATGCATGGGCATAAATGTCAATGGACCTCTCAAAGTCCAGCGGTGCATGGCAAACTTAGCTATGTGCAGAATGAGGTAACACAGGCAATGAAGCTATAGGTCTTGTAGATATATATCAGATTAAGGAGCACTGATTCATACTGTAGTTTTCATGTTTTGCTCATCTCTGATTTTATAGGTACACAATGTCCACTATTTAAACTTTTCACATCATTAGTATTTTGTTTTCTCATTTCAACAGTGGTTCTTTGATCTATTTCATCTTTTCTATATGTAAAAACCTTAAAATCTGACACATTAAAATAATTCCTGATTTTAAAAAACTTTACCCAAAATTTTATTTTCCATAATAATGGACTTCACAACAAATTTCCATATGTTCATAATGTCAAATAAAAAAAATCTATCTAATTTGATTTAAACGCTCTTCAGACAATGATACAAGAGGTCTCACTTTTGAACTAAAAGGTCTCCAACATTCCCATCAATCTGCTACATGAGCATGTCTTTTATTACAGTACAAAATTATGTAACTCACAATGTCTCACCATTACCTTATCATCAATTTGGCAGGCTGACACTACTGGTTTAGTGCTTAAGTACATTGAAATGGCAATGTGGAAGAGATGGCTTCATGACAAACAGTATACAAATTATGTTATATAATGAACAACCAACTCACCTAACATCCTCTACCCCATGAGCAAATGCACAATGGGGACCATTTTTAACACACATTCCCCGTGAGTCTGTATCATGTACACACATGCCTGTCTTGTAGTACCTTAGGTGGTAGCGTCTCTCGGTATCACCTGCTGTTCGGTGGAGGTAGGGGCACCTGCAAAGACAAATGGTGTTTCATACATCTTTGTCTCTTACCCCAACAAAATGATTTTCTCTTCAAAGGTGGGCAAGGTGTGGAAAATTAGTGAAATTATGGGGCAAGAAAATTATAAAATGAATCATGAATAAATCCTGAACAATCAACCAAAAAATTTGTGTATCACAAAGGGAGTTGTACATCTAAGAAAAGTACTGAAAACAGCTATTTTCTCATGACTTGTTTCATAACTCATGTATTATTTTTCATAAGGTTTGGCAAGGAGGAAGTACAGTATTACTATAATGGATTACAGTACGTTTTGTTGTGGTCACAAAGAAAATGAAAATATTTGAAAAACTGACCATGGGCTTTATGGATAGTTTTTTCAATTGGCCTTACTTCCATGATTAAAAATTTTGCTTGTGAGTAATCTAGAACAAAAACTGCATCATAGCACAAGAAAGTGTCTCATCATAAAATCTGACTGATGAATTTTATAACAAATTTTTTTTTTTTTTTTTATGTAGATTTCAAGACACTAATGGAAAATTTACACCAGTAACCAATGAGGATCAGTATTACCGAGACTTATGGCCATAAAAGCTTGTAATTTTCATGAATGACAACATTAGGGCAAAAGCAAAACAATATTTATATCAAGGACAACACACCAAACTGTCCATAGATAAAGGCATACAGTATTCAATACTGGGGAAAAAAATTTTCACACAACTGCTGTGCTTTCCTAACACTAGAGCAAAAGCATTACCATTCTCGTTCAACTTGTGACATCAAATGCCGTCCTCTACCTTATGTGTGCCTTACCTTATGAAAGTTGGTTTACTGAGATTAACTTACCCTTCTTGAACAACATATGCTTAGATTGTCTGTATCATATATCACTGTGTATCTCCATATTTCTCATTTCCCAAGCATTTTCCTCCTTATGTTGTTTAAAGTTTCTGACAAGTTGATAATTAAAAATATCAACAATTACATTACACATATATTCATTCCCTTCATCTCCATCAACTTTTCCTATATGAATAGAGAAGCTTCAATCATCAAAAAACAAGCATCTTACTGATGGGAAAATGTAAGAGCTTAAATTTTCTCTGAAAATGAGACAACTCCAAAGATAGCTAGTTCATAACTTCAATTTTTTCCACAACTACTTATGTTCCTGAATTCAAACATGAACACTCCAGTTCTTTTAGAGTTTTACGCATGTGTTTACTCTTTGATTACCAAATCACAAAGGTGAAAATGTTTGTACTAGTTTCCTTTGCTTATACTACTAAATGTTGATATAAGAGAATACAGTTTTCCAAGGTAAAAGGGATGTTCTGTTTCCAACTATGACCAAAGTCCCCTTTTTGGTAAAAATTGTATTCTATTAAATTTTCACGCAAACAACAATATCTTCATAACAAAACCCAGTAAAAGAAAAACTGAAGCACTATTTATGAAAATTCTGTACTCATCAATACATAAATATACAAAAAAGTGGGCAGGAAGGAGCAACCAGGCAGTTGGCCTTCCTCTTGCTCACATATATAATATGATTTACATTTATCTTATGCTTTCCAAAGTTACAAGATCTTACAAGCCTGATATAACTAATAATATTCATTCTATTCTTATTTATTATACCTGATCATCATTTCCTGCGTCAGTGTGGTAGTGCCGGAAAGAGACAAAGAAAGACAAATCCACTCATACACACACACACATATTTATATATATATATATACATATATGAGGTAGTGCCAGAAAACAGATGAAGAAAGATCCATTCACTGACATACACACACACACACACACACACACATATATATATATATATGGATCCCCTGGGGATAGGGGTGTAAGAATACTTCCCCCGTATTCCCTGCGTGTCGTAGAAGGCGACTAGGAGGGGCGGGAGCTGGGGGCTGGAAACTCTCCCCTTCTTGTATTTAAATTTCTAAAAAGGGAAATAGAAGAGGGAGCCAGGCAGGGAGTGCTCATCCTCCTCGAAGGCTCAGATTGGGGTGTCTGAATGTGTGTGGATGTAACCATGAT
>JAYMFT010255648.1:0-10840 GCA_038088735.1 Panulirus argus
TATATATATATATATATATATATATATATATATATATATATATATATATATATATATATATATATATGAACTGTTGGGTTAACTGTGGACCGACTGTCACGCCAGGATTCAAACCTATGCGCTCAACTCAGGTCCGTGAATGCGTCACGGTTAGGAACGCCAACCGCTACACCACGGAGGACTTAGACTCGTTATAGCGATTCAGTCCCTAACGCACGTCGGCGCTTTTTTCCTATGCATATGTCGGCGGAGGATTCCCTGACAGTCATATGATGGCAGTTGTATCCAAAATACATGAGAGTGGCTCACTCGCTGACACTCGTCGGTGCGTCATTCCTTGACACCCATCTGCTGTGGTTCACTCCCTTATGCACTGACACATACTGCTGTGGTTTGCTTCCTGACACAGTACAGCCAACAGTCCCTGACTCATTACGGAAACTCAATTCCTGACGAACTACAGTGACTCACTCCCAGAGACACATACTTGCTCAGTCCCTGACACACTGAAACAGCACACTTCATAAAAAAGCTTCATTGTTCATTCCTTGATACAAAACGAATACTGACGCACTGACGCAAAATGGAGGTTCATTCCATGGAACATTAAAATCACTCATCCTGACAAATATCAGCGGGTCACTTTCATAGAAACAACTCTACTTCATACCCTGAAACACAACGGTTATTCAATCCCCAGTGCAAAACGACGACCCAGTTTACAGCAAAGAGCACGGCTTAACAACCCTTGTCATGTTATAAAGACTCTCTCCCCGACATAAGACGTTAGCTTATTTCCTGTCAACGTGACTCGATGGCGGCTCAATCCAGAGTACATTACGGCAGTCCACTTCCTGACACTCGTCAGCGCCTCATTCCCTGACACACGTCTGCGGTTGTCCCTGATAAACTTCAGCGACTCATTTCCTGACACAATATAGCGACTCACTCTTTAACACACGACAGCGAATCGCTGCGTGACACATTGCAGCGACTCACTCCTTAACAATAGATTGTTCATTCCCTAAAATTTTGAAAACAAACGCGACGGTCCTCCTCTTAACACACTGTGACAGTTCACTCCAGGACTCTCGCTGGCTGTTCAATTCCTAAGAAAAAAAAAAAGACCAATACTTGCTCATCAGAAGACGAGAGCGAATCACTTCCTAATACAGAACGGCGATTCTGGCTTCTACGGAACATCATCTCATTTCTCAAAAAGCTTCGTCAGGTCACTCTTTAACACATTAAAGCGATTCATTCCCTAACACAAGACGGTGCCTCGTTCCCTGGCACAGGTCGGAGGGTCAGTCCCTGATAAACGACGACGACTTGCTCCGGGACACTGGTCTTCTATTTATTCCATGACATACATCTGCGTCTGTTCAAACCCATGTCAGCGGCTCAGTCCCTGACGAACTTCGACGGCTCACTCCTCAACATTTAAACATTTAAGTGACTAGCTGCCTGAGATACCTGTACACACGACTAAGGTTTACTCCCTGACAACATACAGCAGAATACGCCCTGGCACACGGCAGCGACTCACTCCTTGATCTTGATTCACATACTGACTCACTCACAGAAGCACTGTAACGATTCACTCCCCAGGATGTTAAAAAGTCTCTCACAGACAAAAACGTATTTCCTTGACGAAGGACAGCAGCTCACTCCCTATGACATAACTGAGGCCTACTTCCAGCCCTTGAAAACAGCTCACTCCCAGACAAACGTTAGCGCTTTATTCCTTGACAACGAAGTAACTTCCTTGTGTATGAAAAGGTTCACTCCCTGACAAATATCTGCAGCTAACTCCGTGAGAAACGACTACAGCTTACTACATGACACTCAACGGCGGATCACTCCATGACGCTGAACGAAATAGCACTCCATAACACAAAGCAACGGTGAAATTCTGGTGTCTCACTTCCTTATACAAAGCACCAGCTTATCCTTTGACACTACAGCGGCTCATTCCCAGACCACAGGGGTCAGCTCTCCTATGTCATACGTCGGTGTCCCTTTTCTTGACACGAGGCGGCAGTTTACTCCCTGTTAAACTTGTTTGGCTCATTCCCTAAGCTTAGACAGCAGCTTAGATATGGCTCACTCCCTCACACAAGACGGTTGTTCATTTTTTGTCACTATTACGTGGCAAACAACTTTGCCTGAGATGGAAGCTCACTCCCTAACACACGTCGATGAAGTATACTCGGACTCCCCACTACAGCTCATTTCCTGACACACGGCAGCGTCTCACTCTTGGCGCATATCGACTGTTCGTTCCCAAACCAAAAGAGCAAATCTCTCCTTGAAGAACAACGGGAGCTTTTCCTCCCTGCATCATTAAAGTAGCTCACATTCAACACAACGATGGCTCACTCCCTGACACGTCGACGTCTGATTCTCTGGCATATGATGGGGATTCACTCCCTGATACACGACGGTAGGTCAGACCACTCCAAAACACACACGACGGCCCACTTCCTGACACGCACTGATGATTCACTCCCAGACTTTCGTCGGCGGTTCAATCCCTGACACAAGACTGAGGCTTAATCCGAAACACACAGGATCGAAGCACTTTCTGGCACAGAACGACATCTCATTCCTCAACAAATTTCGTCATTTCACTTACTGACACATCACAGTGATTCACTTTCTAACACACAGCAGCGTGTCATAGAATATTGTCACTCCTTGACATACGATCGCAGCTCTATGCAAAACACACGACGGCCGCTCACTCCCTGACTCTTAACGGTGGGTTACTTCCTGAAACACCAACGCTCATTATCGTGGTTCGCTTCACTACCTGACACATCACGACGAAGAATCTCCCTGACGAACTGTACCGAGTTACTTTCCAATACACACGCTGACTCCCTCCATGACACACTAAAACGGCTCACTCCAGGAGAGACGGTGGATTGCAGCTCTATCCTTGACTCACAACGAAGGTTCACTACCTGAAACATAACGAAGGCTCGCTTCTTAAAACACTAAAACTACTCACAACCGACAAAGGTCGGTAGTTTTCTTTCCTATCACAAACTGTTGGTTCACTCACTGACACAATACTAAGGCTCACATCCTAAAACAAAAGATCAGCTTACTCCTTAAGGCAATACAACTGTTAACTTCCAACACGATACGGCAGCTCACACCTGTCACGCGAAGGTGAGTGACTCCATGATCCAAGCCAGCAACTTACTCCCTGACAAAAGACGCCGGACATACTCCCAGTTACACATATTTCATTTCCTGACACAAAACGGCAGCTCACTCCCTGCCTCATGCCGGTGGTTTTCTTCCTGTAGGACCTTGTCCAACCACTGTAATTCTCTGAAATACGACGACGGCTCATTTCATGATTTTCATGGTACATGAGAGCGACTCAGCTACTGACCACAGCAGCTGATCTATTCCTTTAACTCTAAAGCAATCCACTTTCAAAGACAACGACCGCTCACGATCTCGCGCACTTTGGCGCATGATTCCCTGGCAACATGGGCCGCATGCACAGTGAGATTGTATATGATCTTGGAATTATCTTTACCACCCGAAGAAGGTGTTAAAGATTTTTCGGTTGGTGGATGTAGCTTGACGTTGACGGCCTTAATGACCTTGGCAGTTGATACGCCTAAAACCCAAGCAACCAACCAGCTACCCTGTCATACGTTGCCTGTTTACTCCTGATTTTTGACGGTAGCTTCATCCAAAACAGATCATAACGGCCTACTCGCTGATACACGTCACAAGATGGAAGCTTTTTCCCTGACACGAGAGTAACACACGTCGGAGGTTCACTTCTTAGCAGAAAACGATGGCAATATCCAAAAGACATGACGGATGCCCACTTTAACACTCAATACATTTATTCCCTGAAGTAAGGCTGTAGCTGTCTCAAACACACTTCAGTGGCTCTCTTCTTAACAAATGTCGACGGCTGAATCCTTAATTCTTAATAGTTGTTCGCTTTCTGAAGCACCTCGAGACAAAGCTTTGGTTCAAAGCCTGATATACTAGAGTTGAGTACTCAGTGACGCACTGCACCGACTCATTCCCTGATACACTATAGCAACTCACTGTATAACACATAACGATGGCTAATCCCTGATCCATGATGACAGCATAGACCAGACTACACTCGGTAGGTTCCTTGACTCAGAACAAAGTTTACGTCGTAACTGAAAATATCGGCTTTATTCTTGACACATTAAAACCGCTCACCACAAAAGGCTCCCTGCCACACATCGGTGGCACATACCTGAGTCCTTATTGCAGCTTATTCGCTGACACACGACCGTACCTCACTCCTTGGTGCATGTTGACGGTTCATCTTATCGCATACGAGAGCGAATCACTCCTTGACAAACAACAGCAGCTCTCTTCCTCTAACATGAAAATTGCTCATTTTGAAACACAACGACAGCTCACTTCCTGACACATCGGTGCCTGATTCCCAGGCACAAGTTGGGGTTCACTCCCTGAGACACGGCGGCCAACCCTTGCTACACTACCAGACTCTCGTTGTCGGTTTAATATCTGGCACAGGATGGAGGCTCAATAGCAGATGCGACGGCCTGTTTACTAACCCACACTGGAAGTTCACGCTCAGACTCTCGTTGGCATATCAGTTTCTGGCTCGTTTGCGTCGGCCTTTTACAAACGTGAGCTGTTCATTCTTTAGCATACATTGATATGCTACTTTCCCAACTCGACGGTGGTCCAAACCCTGAACCACTAAGGCAAACGACTGTGGTTCACTTCTGACAAACTACACCAGTACACACGCTACCTGAACCGTGACAGCGTCTCGCTCCATGACATACTAAAGCAAGTCAGTCCCCGACAAACAGCTTGGCTTACTCCCCGGAACATGAAAACCACTTATTCGCTGACACACGACTACAGATCATTCCCTGACGCAATACGAAAGCTCACTTCGTAACACAAGATATTGTTTAACTCCTTGACACACTAGAGAAATTCAATCCCCTACACAAGACTTTAGATAATGCCTTGCCACACGCCGGTGTTTCACTCCTTGGAACGTCATGTCAGCTCACAACGTCACATGCGGGTGGCTAACCCACTGACACAAGACTGCAGCTTACTCCCTTTCACATATCGAAGGCTCAGTCTCTGAAATATTAAAACTTCTCACTCCCTGGAAAACAAATACAGCTCACTATAATACAAAACTGCTGTTCTCTTCCTGACAAAAGACCAAGGTTCTTTCCGAAACACAAAGCATCGGCTTATTCTTTGGCACATTACAGCGACTCCCTCCTCAACACAAAACGGCAACTAACTCCATACCACAACTTCGTGGCTCACTCCCTACCTCAAGACGACAGCTTGTTCCCTGTCATACGTGCTTTGCTGACTGCCTTAACCAAGACGGAAGATTAATCCTTCCTACACGTCGGTGGTTAACTCCCTGATAAAAGACGGCACCTCACTCCCTGTCACAGTTGGATGGCTCTCTGAAACAGCATGGCAGCTCACTTCCTGCTATAGCTCGATGGTTCATTCCCTGACAAGTCGACAGCTGACTCCCAGCCACACCCTGACACTGTACTGCAACTCGCTCTTCGAAACACGACGAAAAGCTTACTCCTTGGCGCACACTGACGGTTCATTCCATGACGCACGGGAGCGACTCAATCCCTGACAACAGCGACGGTCATCACTTTATAACAATAAAGCTACGAACACAGAGACGGCTCCTTCTTAGGAACACATCAGCACCTGATTCCCTGGCTCACTTGGTTCACTTCCTGGCACCTGACAGTATTTTATACCCTAACAGACGACGACGGCCAACTCCCTGATACACGCCTGTGGTTCACCACCAGACTCTCCTTGGCAGATTAATCCGTAAAACAAGATGAAGGCTCCCTCCCTGACATACGAGAGTGACACGCTCCATGTCTCAGGTCAGTGTTTCACTCCCTGCCTCAAAGTAGCAGCTCACTTTGTCGAATTTGGATGGATCACTCCCTGACCTATGACGGCAGCTTAACCTTTTCCACACTCCTGACATCAGACGAAAGCTCACTCCCTGTCACTTGAGAGTCTTTCTCCCCGAATGAAAACGGAAACTCATTCCCTACCACAAGATGGTGGTTCACTCCTTGGCACATGACACACAAGAGCAAATCACTCGCTGACGAACAATGGCAGCTCTCTCCCTGTATCATTACAGAGACACGCCGACCCCTGATGACCTGGTACATGCTGGGGTGTCACTCTTTTACACACGAACGTAGATCATTCCTAAATAGACACTACGGCTCACTTTCTGATACACACTGGCAGTTCATTCTCACTCGCTTGTTGGCGGTTCAGTCACAAACGTAAGCCTGAGGCTTGTTCCACAACACATGGGAGCGAATCAGCCCTGACACAAAACGGCAACTCAGGCTGACACATAAAGGGGTCTCCTTCCCCAGCAACCTTCGTCAGTAATCTAGTCGTTCATTCTCTAACACATGTCGGCAGCTCATTCCCTTGCATGTGTCAGCGGATCACTCCTTAAAACATAATGGCTGTTCGATCCAAATCACACGACGGAGGCTCACTC
Organism: Panulirus argus; assembly: GCA_038088735.1. Taxonomy (NCBI): domain Eukaryota; kingdom Metazoa; phylum Arthropoda; class Malacostraca; order Decapoda; family Palinuridae; genus Panulirus; species Panulirus argus. The sequence continues at coordinate 6,593 of JAYMFT010255648.1, forward strand.
CCTGACATTCGACGGCGCGTCATACCATGACTACCGTCTGCTGCTGTCTCACATGTCGGCAGCTCATTCGCTGGTAAGCGTCGACGGGTCTCTCCCTAATTCTTGCCGGTGGTTCCTTCCCTGAAGCACCATCATACATTATTATGATTCGCTTTCTGCTATTCTACGGCGGAACGCTCCCTGATACGTTACAGACACTCACTCCCTGACAAACCACAGCGACTCATTCCCCGACACACATGTTCATACATATGAATACATACAAATACAAATAAATCTGAACAGCAACAGGCCCCTAGGTGCTAACGCGGCTGATTATGATAGTGGAAAACAAGAGAAACTCATTCCATGAGAACCTTTAGAGGTCATTCCCTGACAAAGGGTGGCAACTCCCTCCTTGACACAGCGAAGGCTTTCTTCCTAAAACATTAAAACTACTCACGTCTTGACAAAAGTAAGTTGTTCTTTTGCTGATAAACGAATACTGCCCACTCAGTGAATAACTGAAACTCGCTTTATGACGCAAAAAACGAAAGCTTACTCCTTTGATACACTGCAGTGGCTGACTCCCGTACTCGACATGATAGTTCACTCCCTGTCACGCGTGGGTGCTTGACTTCCCAACCCAAGTCGGTGGCTTACTACCTACCACACGTCAGTAGCTAACTCTAACACAAGACGCCAGCAAACTCCCTGTCACACGTGCATGGCTCAATTCCTAACTCAACACGACAGATTGCCGCCTGTCACAACTCAGTGGCTCATTCTCATCCCAGACAAAAACAGTAGCTCACTTCCTTCCTTTTGTTGGTGGCTCATTTAAACCAGACGACGACGGCCAGATCTTTGATACACAAGCAGAGTGTCGTCTGCGGTTTAACCCTGACGTATGATGAAGGTTTTTTCCTTGACACACAGGAACGACTCCCTACCTGGCACACAACGGCGGCGATACTCTGAGACAGAGCGGCGGATCATTTCAGACTACCTTCGGTCGTTCAATCCCTGATACATCATAGAAATTCACTCCACATGACATATCGGTGCCTCATTCCCTGATACGTACATGTGGTTCAGTCTCTGTCATATGACGACGGTTTAAACCAAAGCGCATGATGGCAGCCTACTTCCCGACGCTCGTCGACAGCTCACTCCGTGACACATGTCTGTGGCTCTCTCCTTCTCTCTCTCTCTCTCTCTCTCTCCCCTCTCCCTCTCTCTTTTTCTCTCTCTTCCTCTCTCTCTCTCTCTGACAAACGTCAACGGCTCACTCCCCAATTCTTCATTGTAGTTCACTCCCTCAAGTACGAGGTGATGGGACGTTGGATTATCTCCTGTTACACTACAAAGGAAAACTCGCTGACACACTACAGGAATTCATTCCCTGACACACAACGGCTATTTACTCCCTGGCGCTAATTGAAGGCTCATTTACTAACATGAATATCGACTTACTCCTTGACACTCTGCAGCGGCACAATCTTCGACACTAGAAGACAGCTCACTATCTGTCAAACTGGAGTGGATCAGTCCCCGTCCCAAGGTCGGCAACTTACTCCCTGTCACCCGAGGGTGGCTCACACCTCGACACAAATTGGCAGCTCGCTCCCTGCCCCTCGTCAGTGGATCACATCCTGACTCCATATTGCAACTCATTTTCTGACCCACGACGGTGGCTGCCTCCTTAGTGCAAATCGACTGCTCATTCTCTGACACATGACAGCAAATCACTCCCCGACAAACAACGGTAGCCCTCCGTGTAACATGAAAGCAGCTCGCAGTCAAACACAACGACAGCTCACTCCTTGACACGTCGACCCCTGAATCCCTAGTACTTGTGAAGGCTCACTCCCTGACACGTCAACCTCTGAATCCCTAGTACATATTGAAGGTTCACTCCCTGACACTCGACGTTAAATCTCTCCAAAACCAACGCGATGGCCCACTTCCTGACAATCATTATGGCTTTTCAGTCCCTAACACACTTAGCCACCTTATCCCCTGGCACACGTCTGCTGGCAGCTTCCCCATATACGACGGCGGCTGGTATCATTACACACGACGGTGACTCAAACACCTAGACACTCGTCAACACTTCATTCCATGATGCACGTTTGCAGCTGTACCTACCACCCGTTCACGGCTCTCTCCCTGACGGTTCACTCCCCAATTCTTGACAGTGGTTCACCCTCTTAAGGAACTGGACGAGCAACTACAGCTCACTCTCGGACTCACGATAACAACTCACTCCCTGACACACACACGCTGGCTCCGTTAGATATCAAAACAGTTCACTCCCTGGCAAATGTTAGTAGTTCATTCCATGGCAAAAGGAAGAACAGTTCACTCCCTAACGCACAACAAAATGTTTCTCGGACAGCAATCAGAACCGTCGGAGCCGCATGCGTACCGCTGGTCGCAACTTACCCACCACTACTTCAGCTTTTAATCCCCAACATACAAGAGCGGCTTACCACATGTCACACTACAATGGCTTGCTCCTTAACAAGACGGCAATTCGCACCTCTGTTACGAGTCGATGGCCCACTCCTTGCTAAACAACGGCAGCCTAACCACACACAAATGGATTCTTAATGCCTGATGCACTACAGCGTATTCCTTTCTGAAAATAGACACTGCTCACGCTGAGATAAGTGACGTCAGAAGCACACTGCAGGTGTTTACTTCCTGCCACAGGACGACGGTTCACCCCTCGTTACAGGACCCCGCCTCACTTTATGACACCTGACGAGTGCTTATTGTTAGCGTCATGCCTCGTTCGAGGTCTTAGGATAACTGAGGGTGTTGACGTGGTCCAGCCTTGGTCTGGACGGTAGGCGGGACCGCGTAACGAAAGTTCATGAGTGCTAGTTTGACCATCCAACCCGTAGTTTGGCTGTTCGTTGTACGTTAGCGTTGTCTTGATTTCTGTTGTACTAAAACAGAAATCTTTTTAAACTTAATCCTAATGGTATCTCTCTTCCTGTCAATCGTAATAGCTGCCTTAGGCTTGGACCAATGGACGAAAACACCAACAAGCGGATGGGCGGAGCAGCGGTCGGCTGCTTGAGTACATTAACCACTTCACTCACAGGAATGCCTTCACCGTGGCAAGGATCACGTGGCTCGACGAGTGCATAACTACCCCATAGTGTACTAGTGGGTCACTAAATGGTGATTCTAAACACACACACACACACACATACACACGACATAACATGAAATTAAGCGAGAAACTGGTTAAAATAGACATGGTGAAATACTTCTTTAGTATAGAAGTGGCGGATGAGGGGAATAGAATGATTGAGGGCATGGCTAATGAAGACAGTATACATAGATTTAAGAAGTACAGTTTGTACAGTACAAACAGGTAATTTTGTACACACACACACGTGCTCATTAAGATACGGGGCAATAAGAGAGCAGAACTCTTTCTCCGTAATACATAAACAATAACCACACGCCAGGTTCACACAAACACAGAAAGAAAACGAGGAGGATTGCCTACACGTACAAGAAGTGCTAAGATATCTCAATTTTTCGTCTGATGACTCTCAACCCGGGTTAAGTTGAGACACTGACGAGAAGGCCTCAGTTTGATGATAATCTAGCAAGAAATAACCTGCAGGAATTTTTGTGTGAGAGGGACTTGGGAGTTGATATCATCCCCAGTCCGCCACCAGAGTCTCGTATCAGGGAAATAGAAGAAAACGCAAACATTCTTCCAGTAAATATTAAGAGCATTTGATACAGGGGTAAGGAAATATTCAGCATGCTGTATATGTCCGACACTGGCCAGAACTAGAATATGTTTCATAAGTTTGGTCATCGCAATGAAAGAAGCACGAGAAGCTAATAGAGAAAGTTGATAAAAGAGCAAGTAAGATTGTAAAACAACTTAGAGAACTGAGTTGCAGAGAAAGGCTACAGGCCTTACATTTCCCGACAGTGAAAAAGAGAAGAGTAAGGGGGTAACCTGATTATGACCATTTAGTTTTTACGCTGAAATTCATATCTGTGGCCCATATTTCCTGGCATCATGGGGTGCTAAGAATCTCTGGATTTCAGCCTGACTCTACTGCCAATGAGAGGGAGGGCTTTAGCAGTAGCAGTACCGGCCCCTCCCATGACTCTCCCCTCTCTACGAGACCTTCCTCTTTTTCTATTCACGATACCAACATTCGTGGTCTCTCTAGTAACCTCGCCTCAGTTGAACACCATCTGTCTAGTACCTCTCCTAATATCTTA
>JAYMFT010255659.1:0-10840 GCA_038088735.1 Panulirus argus
ATTTAGTAATTTCATTCTGATCCACGGGGAAGTGAATACGATAAGTTCCCAAGTGCACTTTCGTGTAGCGATCACATCATCAGGGGAGATACAAGAAAGAGGAATATAACAGTCAACTGGTACACAGGACGTAGCTAGGACACCATTTTGGTAAACACTGGCAACCCGGATGAAGATCAGGTGCATTTAAGTCTGACAACAAGCGTATCATAAAATTTTTATAATGTAGACAAAAAAGAGAACTGTTTACAAATTTCATCTACAATAAAACTCTCCAATTTGCATATAACTTCACTAGTATTAATACTATCATTCTTTGTATACTAAATAATGGAAGATAATTATCATATGGACAAAAAGAGGACTGTTTGCAAATATGATCTACAATAAATCTATTATATTTCTTAAGACCTTCACTAATATTAATGTTACAGTTTCTTTTTTATCAAATAATAAAAGATATTTATCATGTGGACAAAAAACAGAAGTTTGCAAATTTTATCTACGATAAAGCTATCCAATTTGTATAGACCTTCACTAATATTAATGTTACAATTCTTTGTATTTTCAATGATAGAAGATTCAATGATATTTCTCGTGATAAGGAGTTAGAGTGGAAAACTGAGATGGTATTATTTCAATCAATACAATGATCATAATCTTTAACATGATTAAACAAGGCATTTGATTCTTGTCCCGTTCTTGTACTATACTTATGTTGCTTAAGTTTAACAGAAAGATCCGTACCAGTCTGCCCAGCATAAAACATATCAGAGTATTCACATGGTACTTTATAAACACATCCTGCACAACTTTCAGGTGAGTTTCTGATTGTGATATTCTTTATACTATTGTTGTTGCTGAAGGCAACATAAACATTAAAGGATTTAAGCAACATGGGAAGCAATGTAAAGTTATTACTTAAAGGGAGAACTAGATGGTTCTTGGTGTCAAGGGGAGGTTTGGGATTAACTTTATAAAAATTATTTCATTGCCAACTTAAGGGATTTATAAATGAAAGATTTAGAATACTTTAAATTGGATCCAACTGAATATATCTTTTTAAACTCATCATCAATAAACTCTGGCCTGCTTATACGTCATGCCCTAAGGAACATGGACTGGAATGATGATAATCTAACTTCGTCATTTTGAGCTGAGTATTGGTAGGTTTTCTGGATATGCTAAACTTAAACATGTTTCCATCCCTATGGATCATGCAATCTAAAAATGGTAACATACAATTATTTTCAGTTTCTATAGTAAAGTTGATGGAAGGTACTAAAATGTTAAGTAAAGGGAGGAATGTTTATAAATTCTTATTTGTTGGTCAAACACAAAGAACATCATCTACATACCTAAACCAAATTGCATTAGAGGGTAAGATATCCTTTAGAAACTTAGTTTCAAAAAATTCTATGTAAAGATTACTCAATGCTGGTGAAAGAGGGTTACCCATTGCCATGCCAAATTTCTGAGCATAATATTGGCTGGACTGGTCCGCTGAGCCCGCTCTCCTCCTCGTCGACCATTCACGTATCGCAATTTGGCCAGGAATTTCCGCCCAGCTGAGAAAGCCCGACCCCGTGTTCTTGGAATCTTCCACCCGTCCATGTGCCCCTTCTAGAGCCTCCCTTGCCCTCCTCTCTAGCCCATGATACAACACTACGGCTCCGTCCCACTTGGGTAGATGTCTCTTCTTTCCACGTGTACCAGGAGAGCATTGGACGTTGTATGGTTCCCTAAGTCTCCTTTGTCTTCCGTCACACATCTTTCTAACCCACGCTCTTTACCTAAATATGCTCGTTTTCATCAACTACAAGGGATATTTTTAAAACCACGCTCTTTGTGTTATTGGTGTTGTCTTACCCGCTTCGTTTTCGTCTTGTAAGATCTCTTATCTTCCTTCCAGATGACGCAGCAATGTTCACCCTGTCTCCCTTCAAGAAAATGTCTAAGACTTTTGCCATTTTGTGAATCAGGCACCATTAGGAACCTTTTTCTTGCCAAACTATCCCGTTCATTGCTCTCCTTTTTTTTTCTCTCTCTCTCTCTCTCTCATTATTCTCCTGACTATGATTTGAATTTTGATGAGGTGACCTTTGTGGTAGCCCAGCTTCAGAAACGCTTCTCTCACATAGTTCATTTCCTTCTCCAGGTACTCCTTGCTACATATACTTAAGGCACTGATAAATAGCCCCATGATGACACCTGCCTTTGATCTATCGTTGTTAGTTGAAAGGAAGTGCATAGAATCGTCTCTGTTTTGTAGGATTCTTAAACACTGACAACCTTAGGCCCAATTCAGTTTTACAGATTACTGTGTCTAGGAACTGTGCTGCTGGTATTCTCCCTCATCATGTATGAATGGCCCAAACTTCACACAACGAAACCGGTTTTATGCGGTCCGCTTTGGACACAGGCTAATCTTCACCTGCAACGTTGTTTATTACTCTCTTTGCCGCTTCTGCAGCTCCAGCCACCGGGGCGTTGGTTAATAGAGCCTTCACATCAGAACTCGCCATCTTTTTGTTCTTAGAATCTGTATTCTTAGTCCTGTTTAGTAGGTCAGCGGAGTTTCTTAGGTGCGCCCCACTGATAGAACCTAATGGGCTGGGCACCGGTACATTCCATTACTGGCGTACACCACTAGTCTTTTAAGTCTGAGTGCTCATCATAAGGAACTTGCCTGAGCCACATCGATAAGCCACTTGTGAAGGGGGCAACATTAGCTCATTACAGGTAACTGTTAACAGTTGCTTCTTTATTAAGTTACCTAGGTGTCTCTATGTGGTTCGGATAATGTAGTGTATTTTATGTAATTTGTGTGATGTGTAAAGTGGGTAGGTGTTATGTCATTCCATGTGATGTGGAGATTTTTACTTACAGGTGTTGTATAAACTAACTAACATCTATAGTGAAAATGGTTTATTGTATGTGTATATAATGGGGTCATGTTACCGAACTGTACTTTCGTGAGACTGCACCGCGAATAAAAAGTCATGTCTGGCGATATGTTATCAGTTTCATTGGACAAGAAAAAAAAAATTGTTTCATCGAAGATATACTCATTCCACAGTAGTGTGTCATTTTCCCATTATTGGTGGTAGTGCAGCCCTGGAATTGCAAGAACCTCGTGAAGAGGATCCAGGAATTGGAAAAAAGAAAAATCACAGAAAGCAGTGAATACTGCAGGGCTGCCTTATTAGTATTCATCCACTCCTCCTCCCTCTACCTTGGTAACGATGACCACAAGTTTTGGTTCTGGCTCGAGAACGGCACACCATAATATAAGGCAATCTGCATTCATACACCTTCAGACATTTCAAAGTCTTCAGTGCAGGCTCCATATATCACAACTCACGTGCAAACCTTTGTTCCTTCCAGCAGAAAACGTTATATGCTGCTTCCAGCAAATTCAGACTGCTGACTCTAGCTGGAGACCTTACTTTTCCCTGACCTCTGCAGCACAACTTGGAATCAGAGGAATGGATTGAAAACAGATTATTTTAAGGAATATCCAGTAAAGCAGATGTTGACCATAATGTCACCTGTGTTGTGGGCATACCTAACCCTGAATAAAGCTTAAGGAGGAACAATGTCAAATTACACTTCATAGAAAACTTACCAGCTTATCTGGTTAGTTCTAAGGAAAAATGTTATCAAACTCCAAAGTTTTCATAAAGAAAGTCTGGACCATAATTGCGTGCGGCTAACTAGAGTTTTCGAGCAGGCGTGGATGACAGGAGTCCTTAACGAAAAATATCTAAGTAAGGGATACTGGAACGACTCAGGGGTCAGCTGTTGATTTGATTTGATATAATACCATCAGCTCATGAAGGGAGCCTTGATACAGTGTGAACATGACAACCTGTTCCATGCGATGTAAGATTAAACGAGAGCATTGCATAGTCGTCTCATGTATCCGCATCCCAGTCACGACAAGGAAGCAAAAACTTTAGATGACGATAAACTTTAGGGAGGTGATTTTTCGTTGATCAAACCATGCTAGTCATATCACCCAATGGTTAAGAATTACAAAAGAATATAACAGAAAGGTTCATAATCAGTAGAGCTTAAGGTACAATACATCACAATCAATGTTAAGGACACCATATCAGTTCTGTCAGCAGGAACTGCTCGTAGATGATAAACTAAGATTATTCTTAAATACATCAGAAATGCGTTAAGAGCTGGGTAATAGACAAGAGAAACCCTGACCATAATTACTGTGTCTATTGATGTTAACGTTTCCCTGTTGATTTCAACTACTTGCATGGAATCTCATCAGCTGTAAAACGTAATTCTAGATAACATCCACCACAAAGCTTCAAGTCAATACTTACATAAAGGCTCATCACTCTGGATAGCCATGTTCACTATGCACATGTCTTGACGCGTAACTGCTCAGCGCCTCCTTAATGCCGTCCCGTACAAACCACTTATGAGACACTGTAGCCCAAGAGCAGCGCCATTCTTATTTCACCTACAGAGCCAGAAGTAGACACCACATCACTACCTCCACGTCAGCGAAGAAAATATTACGAAAGCCAGTAATCGTTCCGGTGTTGTCAACTTCATCGAAGAGCTCATACCAGCCATCAACAAATGGTTTACTTATCCCCTGATCAATAAAGAACTGCTACCAGTCATTGCCTAATATCATGCTGCTTCCCACGTTATCAACAATCCATGCCATATTACACTTCAGTGAGCAAATACTTGTTATTTACATACAGCACCCTACTCTTTATACGGTGAATAACAAACGAACAAAACACTTCCCTTGTTACCAGGGGGTCTGTAAACACAACTGTGATTCCTGCGGTAATGAGTGGGCGCTACGCAGGTCCTTACCAGACGCAACTTCTAGCACCAGCTCTACGAAAGCATCACATTGCTTTCACCAAGCAAACACAACACGATCCATCACCAGAACACAAGTTTTTCCCCACGCTCGCGGGAGCAGGTACCCGTTTAGTAGATACCAGGTTATTGGAGGAATGCAAATCTACTAGAAGTCCGGTAAGAAGAATTCTACATTCCAGCATCAAAGACGTATTCAGACATCTCTGGAGGTGCCGTCAGTAGAATACAGACTTATGATAAGTGAGTCTGGCGTAACCAGTGTTATTCTTCCTCAAATGGTATAAGGCTGCCTCTCCATACCCTTTGTGGAGATTATCTATCACTCAGCAAATAATCATCCGTGGCACGCATCTAGCCCTCCCTAGACTGTCATTATATCGAAGGGTCATTTCTGAACCAACCGGTAATTTTGACGGTTTGCTCTAACCAGCCTTGGGTAGACCATTGCAACGCCAGTTCGACCAAATATTAATAAGGGGAATTATAGAACTATCTAAGATTGCTAGTTATGGGAATAACTCATAGGTCAAGAAACTGAGGCATGGCAGTGATGTTAACCAAAACACTTATAGAGGATCAACGTATTTTGTGTAAACCTGTGCGAAAAGAAGATACTACATCCGCATAAAATTCTTTAAAGCTCAACTCGATCTTTGCTGTAAGTAATTGTTGATAAAATCGACTTTAGGTTTGTAGAAATTAAAGAGGACTTTCATACGAAATTCACTGTAGAATTAGTTTATAGGCCATCAGCACAGACACCAGGGGTAGACGAAAGATTTTAATGACAGATATCAGAAATTAACAATGAAAACTATTTCATCATAGTTGGGGATTTTAGTATACTGTTATTTGGAGGGGAAGAATCCCTTTCCAGCAGCTCGGGGCGTGGGCTTTCCCTGAGTCTGCCTGATGGCGTCCCAGTACAGTTATCTGAGAAATCTACTTGCGACAAGATTACTTTATTTTTAGTTCTAACTACAAATGAGGATCTCGTTAACAATGTTGAGGTCGTAGAAAAGTTTGGTAGAGGTGATTTCCGACAAATTACCCCTGAGATAACTCACCATTGATTATAATGATAGTCAACAATGATAGTTGCGAGAAAAATATCAGATTTTAGACTTACAAATTTCAACCATCTTCGTATTGCTTTTGACAAGCAAACTTGGGATGATATCATAAATGAACAAAGTTCAAGGTAGTGGAGCGAACATCTCTGCAAAAGCGAAGTAGACGGTCTTTTTCTACTGCGAAGCGAGAATGGTGTAACGATGACATGAAGAAGTGTCTGTTGTCTAGGAAAGCAGCACATAAACTCAGGGAGACTTATAACCTACATGATAGGCAAATCATGTAAGTTTGTGTAGAGAAACAAAGAGACGTATAAGTAAAAAATAAACGCCAATATACCGCTTATACAACTAGGAATTAAAAAAAAAAAAGAAATTTTATGAATATGTTAAAAATAAAAGAGCGGCAGTACCCAGTTAACTGGTCCATTAATCACGGAAAACGGTGACTCGGTTCAAGACACCGAAGATATAGAAAACGTATCTTATCATTTTTTGCATCTTTATTTACAATTAAAGGTACAACGTCTGTATGTCCCGAATCCTGTTTCATTGCTAAAACCGGAAAACTTTTTGCAACATCCTTACGGAAGAGCTGAAGAGTAAGATATATTAACACCATTAAATGGGATGAAATAGATTAAACAGCAAAGTCCGAAAAAACTTGTCTGAGGACAATGAAAGAGGAAAAAAACGAGATTGCTAAACCCTTGACTGCTCCTTTTGATAGGTCATTTGCTACGGGGAAAGTTCCAGAGGAATGAAGTTTCCTGATGTAACAACCATTTTCAAAAATGGTAATATATCAGTACCCGGAAATTATCGTCCAGTTAGCTTAACGTCTGTAGTTGGTAAACTAACGGAGATCATCATTAGGGATAAGATGGTAAACCTTTTAGTGGACCACCAATAAAAGATTCTCGGCATGGTCATCGACGATATCCATCTTGTCTGACAAATTTTCTTGATTTTTCATTAATTAGTCGACATGTGTGATGAAAGCAAAGCAGTTAATGTCACCTCTCTAGATTTTGAAAAAGCATGCGGTATTCACATCAAAGATTACTAACAAAAGATAATTCACATGGCGTTATTGGGTTTCTGCTTCTGTGGTTAGGAAATTAGTTGACTGGTTTTAAACAACGAGGATGGTTAAAGTAACCGGTTTTCTTCCTTATATGCCTAAATGATATTGTTAATGGGGTGCATTGTAAAATATCGAAATTCGCGTACGATAATAAGTCGGGAAATAAATCTACAATAGAGATGTAATATCTGCAGCTTCAAACTGACATGGACAAACTGAAAGACTGGTTTCACAAGAAATGATGAATCTTTATATCGATAAGTACAAAGTTTTACATATGTAGGCAATGGAAAGGCAAGCTAAAGCATGAATTCTCTTAAACTACGAAAGATAGATGAGGTAAAGACTTCAAAGTAATAATCTTTGCTGATCTAAATCCAAGCAAGCAGTGCACAAAAGCAGTTAAAAGGGAAGACAAAATTCTTGGATCTATATAGGTAGGGTTATCGAATTCAAGTCCAGGGGTTTTACCGTAACCCCTTACAAGTCGCTGGCGCGTCCCCATCTTGAACACTGGTTTTGGTCACCCTACTTGAAAAGGGACATAGACAGATTGGAGATAGTACAGAGGTGACCTACCAAGACGATTCACGGAATGAGAAACAAATCCTATGAAAATCAGCTAAAGAACTTTAATTTTTTTTGTTCAGGAAAGAGAAGGTTAAGAGGTGATCTAATACAGGCATTCAAAATTATCAAAGGCTTCAATTTCACGCGCTATCTAGAGATAAATCTGCTTGATTTCGCTCTTAGTAATGGTCACAAACTTATGGGCAAAGAAACAGCTTACTTCGAATGAGGCGAAGTACTTCTTCAACAGGATTGTTAACGTATGGAACTATTTTCCAGTTAGAATGGTTGAGAGCAGTGCTTTAGATACTTTCAAGAACAGACTTTATAGATACTTCGCTTCAAATCCACGACTGACATCATTAGCGTCTCCGTAGCTTTATGAAAAGTGGATAGTATTTTTCTTTTTTTGAATATGTGTCTTTCTACTCTTATCACACTGGGCTATGAGTTTTCTATCTCTTCCTCTATGACAAACAGCCTCAAAGGAACCCAGAGGCTTGTTGTTGCTTGAATTCCTTTTTATACTATGTATTTTGATGCAGTGAGTTACATGTTCCACCGCGTATCACAAACAGATGTTGACATATGTATGTCATATACGATGGACGGCAGTGTAAGAAGTTTTAAACTTATCACAGAAATGTAATTACAGGGCTAAATAAAGATGCTGAATAATCAAATGGTTAGCAGTGTTAATGGCAGAGCGGAGCGCAATGTGAATCGCTTTGCCTTCGATAGAGATGGATGAAATCCATCAGTACATGTGGAAGTTTTTCGTATATTGAGAAGCTCACACGTTCTAGGGCAACCCGCTAACGGAACCGGTAATCAGATGGAGTGTCTAAAGGGACCGTGCGAAAACGGTCGACGGAAGGACGCTGTATGTGACCAGCGAGAACAATACCTGCGCTGTGTACAGGATACTCCGTAGTTCGAGAAGTTTTTAGGTACAAACTGTTACCGGCATAAGCTGCTATCTGGTACGAGCTGCCCTCAGTACAAGCTGTTATCCAGTAAAAGTAAGTCTCCATTACGAGGTATTCCTGAACACATTCCGTTTTCCATCACGATATTATAGTTATCTACCAAAGCTCTAAAAGAGGCTAAATCTTAATCTGATATTTTTAAGTCGTTTTGATAAAATGAAATAAAATGCGTCTCAAGCACAGTCTTTTCAGAAATGTGTTTGGATTTCGAATTATCAGTTACTGAATTAGTGCTTGGGGAAAAGGTCTTTTAGACTATAAGTTGAGAGTTCACTGTACCCCATTATTCATGATCTACACAATTAGCATTTAGCCCGTTAATGTTCCAGAGTTTTAAATGGGAGAAAAATACTGAAGGGAAGTTGGCAACTGGCCATCTCAAGCATCGTTGCATACCATTCTCTGCCTAAAGATAACAATTAGCGAACTTAGAAACACTGGGTATAGAATGGCAAAAGGTGTGATTGAATGCAGCTATTGGCATGAGAGAGGAATGGATGGTGTTTTGGGAAGCGCTGCGTACATGTGCGAGGGAAGTGTATGGCATGTGGGACGTGGACAGGTGAAAAAGGGTACTGAATGGCTGAATGAGGCAGTTGCTTGGGAAAGAGAAAGAGTGGCGTACAGGAGTTATTTGCAAGGAAGGAGCGCAAGTGATTGGAAATGTACAAGATAAAACGGCAGGAGGTCAAAAGGAAGATACAAAGGTTGAAATGGAGACCAAATGAGAACGAGTACAAGCATATGTCAGGGAGAAAAAGAAAATTTTTCGAGAGAAGGTTAAAAGTAAGTGAGTGTGTCTGCAATTTTGATGCACGAGACTGGGTATTAGTGATGGGTAATTTGATTGCGAATGTGAGTAATATGGTAGTTTATGGTATAACTGGCGCGCATGGGGTATTCAGCGTTGTGAAGGAAAATGGTGAAGAGCTTGTAGATTTGTGTGCTGAGAAAAGGCTGATGATTGGGAATTCCTGGTTTAAAAAGAGAAATATAAACTAGTATATGTATATGAGTAGGCGAGATGGTCAACGGGCATTCTTAGATTACATATCAATTGATCGGAGTGTAAAAGAGAGACTTTTGGATGCAAATGTGCTGAGAGGGGTGGCTGGTGGGATTTCTGATCACTGTCTTGTGGAGGCGAGGGTGAAGATTTGTAGAGTTTTCAAGAAAGAGGAGAGAACGTCCGGGAGAGGAGAGTGGTGAGAGTAAGTGAGCTTGGAAAGGAGACTTGTGTAAGGAAATACCATGAAAGATTGACTGTATAATGGGAAAAGGTGAGATCAAATGAACTGATGAGAGTGGGTGAGGAATGGGAGCTATTTAGGGAAGCAGTGATGGCATGTGCAAGAGATGCATGTGGCATGAGAAAGGTGGGAGGTGGGCAGATTAGAAAGTGTATCGAGTAGAGGTCAAAGAAGTAAAGTTGCTGGTGTAAGAGAAAAGCGCAGCATTTGGACGATACTTACAAGGAAGGAGTGCAAATGACTGGAAGATGTATAAGAGAAAGAGGCAGAAAGTCAAGAGGAAGGTGCAAGGGTTGAAAAAGAGGGCAAATGGGATTTGGGGTAAGAGAGTATCATCAGACTTTAGGGAGAATAAAAAGATGTTTTGGAAGAAGGTAAATAATATGCGAAAGACAAGAGAATGGGAACATTGGTGAAGGGGGCAAAAGGGGAAGTGATAACACGTAGTGATGGAGTGAGATGAGATGGAGTGAGTATTTTGAAGAACTGATGAATGTGTTTGATGATAGAGTGACAGACGTAGGGTGTTTTGGTTGGGGTGGTATGCGAAGTGAGAAAGTCAGGGAGAGTGGTTTAAAAAGCAAAATGTAAAACCTTTTATGAAAAACATCAGCACTGAATAGAAGACCAGCAGATCTAACCCTAAATTCTAGAAGAGGAGCTACAAGTTGACTAGATGCCCTTGAATCATGACTCTGGCACGGTGAGGAGATAAGAGGTGGTGAAAGCCTTGCAGAAAATGAGATCCGGCACGGCGGCTGGAGTGGGTGGTATTGCAATTGATTTTTTTTTTTAAAGAAAGGGGATGACTAAGTTTCTGATTGGTTGGTGAAGATATTCAGTGTGTTATTCGATCATGGTGAAGTGACTGAGGATTGGCAGAATGCATGTATGGTGCCGTTGTGCGGGGGCCAGGGAGAATAAGGGTGAGTGTTCAAACTAGAGAGGCAGTGGTTTATTGAGAGTGTCTGGAAGGTTATATGGGAAGGTTGTGATTGAGAG